>JAAAKG020174194.1:0-26957 GCA_010014905.2 Druon quercuslanigerum
TCCTTGTATTCGGCGTGTCCTTCGTCTGATCTCTATTTGTAAATATACTTATATATGCTTTTTGGTTGTTTCTTTACAAAAATGAATACATCAGATTAGTTTAGTCTCTTCCGATTAGCATAGCAGATTATAATAAGTAGCAAAACAAAATTCGTTATAGTGAAGTTTTACATTTAAGAAATAGAAAATAATTTGAAACAAGCGAATGGTAGAAAACGAACGAAGCATCGAAGTTTGTGGGAAATAAATTTTCTTAAATGTAACAGAAACGCGGTATTCAATAATAAATTAGTCAATTAATTCTTGCTTAAAATACTTGAAAAATGTCTTATGCACCGTCTTCGAAAAAAATTATTAACAGTTTTTTAAATAAACATTTTGAAGTTTTGCTAACACCATCGATCGCAGAATATGATAATTCATATTTCTGATAAGTTTTATTACAAAATATCCCAAACTTTCCATTTCGATGCGAGTTGAAGTGAAAAAAGTGAAAATATTTTGGTCAAAGAAAAAAACAGTTTTTCGTAAATAATTCGAAAAATAAAAAAGCTACAACTTTTTTTATGGGGAGAAAAAGATGCGAAATTAAATTTTCACTCAGGATACATATTTTAAAAATTAAAATTCAATACTTCATTTTCAGGAGCTTAGGGGCCTCCCCACTCCAGCAAAATAATTCTATATCTCCTTCTTGCATCCTACGCCTCAATTGTTTAAAGAAGTCATACTAAATTACCGAAAGTCTTCCATTATTCCTACACAAGTTAACTAATGCTCCTAAATTTTTTTTTATTCACTACATAAATTGATTCTGCACATAAAAATTAAATGAATCCACGATTTTCAAATGACAGTTTTTGTAACAGACTGCTATCTCATAACAATGAAAGAGTCCTTTTCTCGTCATTACGGCTATCAGAATGGCAATCACGTTTGCATTTTGTGGCCGCATGGTCTAATATTTTTGTCTAATTTTTTGCACACCTCATCTAAATCACCATATCTCGAAGCATGCAGAACCAGTTTTTTGATAAAATGTTTATATTTTGTTTAATAATCAAAAAGGGAAGAGCAGTAGTAGTAACGCGCAGTGTTAGCTGTGCATGCATTTTCGGTGCGTATAATCTAGATTATAATTTATAATTTAATGATTTTACTGAAAAATCGGCTCCGCTTGCTTCAAGATATGAGTAGGTAGATGACGTATGCAATAAGTGATTGAAAAATGTTCAACCGTTCGGCCTACCAATTCAGAACCGAATACTCGATTGCTAAATATCTTAAACAAAAAAAAACACTTTTTTCACAGTACTACAATTTTTTTGCAGAAAATAATTCATAATAATAAGCTATGGATTATTAATATAAGTCAGACCTATGCACAAAAGACTTGGAAACAATCTACTTATGGATGAAGTATTTTGTATTTGGAACAATTCTAAAAATACCGTATTTAGCCTTAATTTGTTAGAAAACTGCAATGCAAAAGCACAGAATGTAAAGATTTATATTATTGCTTCAAATATTAACCGATATTCATGAACCTTTTTTTCATTTTCTTATAATTATATTAATTAAGTAATTTTTTCACTTGAAATTGAATTAAATGATTTCATAATATCAGTGTTTCTAACCGGCCGAAATTTCATAACAGTGCCCGGATTCTCATTCGTTCCGCGTCAATCGTCACCCTGCGGGGAGTCTCCTGACTCAAGTTTGACGGGGGTAAGCAAGCTCGCGGCGGACATGCATCACTGAGTGTCACTGCTATTTTTCTCCATTGTACTTTACGTTTTTGATTATTACACAAACTATAAACATTTTATCGAAAAACCGACTCTGCTTGATTTGAGATATGGTTATTTAGATGAGGTATGGCAAAAATTAGACAAAAATATTCAACCGTGTGGCCTCAAAATTCGGACGCGATTAGACGCGATAATAAAGGGCCTTCAGAGGCTTTTCGCTGATCTTGTACGCAACGTTTTGCTCAGTGAATCTATTTTGCCACGAGAAAAGGTAAAGTTTCTTTGTAAAAAAATATTAAATTACTCGTATTGAAAGTATATCAATTGATTTATGTGTGTTTTTTGTGAATGTGCGAGAGTATTTATTTATTTTATCTTTGTTTTTAACATGCGAGTCAAATTTTTTTTATTTAGATGTTTTTTATTCTACCAAGCATTGGACCTCATGACCATTTTATAAATTTTACGCGAACATTAACATATGAATGCCAATTTAATCAAAATAAAATTCGTGTTCTTTTTAAATAATATTTTTATCTTTTTAATATTCGCAACGTTTTCTTGTTAATGGTCTTTTATTCAGTCAACATCTATTTATTACAAATAAAACTGTTTCAACATACATTACTGTTCTATTTCCAATATTATAAAAGTTTCCCTCAATATCAATAAGATCGGCAATATATTTTTTTAATTTATGTATCAGTATTTATAGTTGATAAGAGGTCATACAAGTTTCGTCAATAGGTCATTCGGTGAGTCTCGAAGACGCAAGCAGACATGTCTGACACAGTACTGTAATATTCCTAATATCAGACAAAAGTTTTTCTCACAAAAACCGAATATACCAATTTTATTAAAACTTCATAAATCGGCACTCATGGGTCATAAGAGTTTCATTAATAGGTCGATCGATGATTCTCGAAGATGAGAACAAACAGAATAGATATCATATTGCTGTTCTTTGAATGACAAAAAAAATTTCTTGCGTTAAAAAGGTAAAATTTTTTTTTAAATTTATAAAGTAAAAAAAAATCTCCTAAATGGTCGATCCAGCTCACTGTTCTATCAGACCTGGATATCACTCAAAGCTACAATTATCTCGAATCTCATTATCATAGCTCCTTTAGTTTTCGAGATATAGTGATTATATATGTTCATTTTTTGAAATTTGTATTTTCGAGCTCCTGGAGGCGAAAAATATCAAAATATTTCAAAAAACCAGATTTGACCATTTTCATCATTACAAAACTTTCTTCTATGAAGAAGCATTAAAGTAAATTGGTTTCAGTTAAAATATCATAATCGAAAGGTTTCGTTTCCTAAAATGTCCGATCCTTTTTCTCGAGCTCCTGCTGTCCTTCGAAAAGCGCCTGCGTCGAACCCGGATTCATTCGAGCATTTTCAACATCCACTGCTCAGCATCCTCAGTGTAGCTCTGATATTAGGGGTGTTCGTGTCGTTCGCTTTTTTTCAATATTTGAGGGTTGAAATTCCCCTGAAACGTTCACAATGCGTTTCACTGCACCGGTGTAAGGGATGTAGTCCTGAATTTTTTTCGTGACGGCAGTTCGGTTTCTCACTCGGACAGTTGCCTCCAATGTTTTCAAACTCTTCTTTAAGGATTAGGATGTAAATCCATGTCCTAAATATGTAACCCAGAATACAATGTAAATTACATAAAAGGTATAGACAAAATTACCCAACAATATTAATACCCAAAAGTTCAGATGATATCTAATAAAAAAACAATAACGTAACAGTCACTCAACTGTAAAAGATAATGATTAAAGCAATATCTAAAAATCGATAATATAAATTCATAATCCAAGTGAAATGCGCAGCTATTCAAATTTCGAAAAGGGTTGAACTACTTCATGATGTTAATATAGGGTGACCGTTTTAATCCAAGGAAAAATATTCGTGGTTATTTCTCGATGTTTTCCGGTTTAGAATAATTTTTCACTGTCATTGATTAGAATTTTTGAAGCTAAAAATGCAGTCATTTGATGTTATAAAAACTAAACTGCATTTATATCTTGCTTAAATATAATTATACCTTGCTTAAACTGAAAATTTTGAATATTAGAAGTTAAATTTTTTTTAATTTAAGTCGTAAAAAATTAATATATGTACAATCTAAATGTTCTTTTAACATTATATTTTAAAATGAAAAATGACTTGAAAATTTCTCAGGTATCTTCAACAAATTGTAGTATTATTATTACATCTTTCAAAATCCTATAAAAGTCTCAAGATTTTCAAAGATCTAGATTTTGCTTGAACTTTTTTGAAATAATTTCAAATTATTTTTGAATTTTTGGAAACCTTTGAAATCTCTAAAAGTTATTCAAAATATTCCTAACATTTTTTGAAAATCCTTCAAAATTAAAAAAATTGCTTTAAAGTCTTGTATATTGTTTACGTTTTTGGAAATCATTCAAAACTTTTTACAACATTCTTTTTAAATTACTTATTTAGAATTATTTAAAAATGCTTAAAATTCTTTAAATTTTTTGTTTCAGAATCGTCGAAAATATAATTTTTTTATATTTTCGAGTTTTAAATTATTTTTTAATCTTCTCCAAACTTTTAAATATCTGTGAAACTTACTCGATTTTTTTCTAACATTATAATTGTTGAATTAATATTTATTATTCAAAATTTTCAAAACTACATTTTAAAATTCTATAAATTAAAAATGTAAGCTTGAAAAAGTCAACAATTAAAATAAAATCAGAAAATAAATTGACTTACATTTCCTGGTTGCTTCTGGATTAAAAAAATTCACGGTCTGTTCCCGGTTTCCCATTTATTATTTTTGTAGTAAAAGATAGAAATTGTTATCATATCAGATAAAAAATGTAACTTTTTAAGGCAAATTGTGAACATTTGAAGAATGAATGGTGGTGAATCGCACGTGACCTTGGCGGACAGGACTTCGTTGATTCTTGGCTTTGAGGGTTCGTAATTAAAGCTGATAAAGCGTGTTAATAAAAGAAGAGGATCGAGGGTGAATCTCAGCTATAAAAGGCCGAGAAGTGGTTAAAGTGCAAAATGAGGTCGAACCCTTACGGCCTGCCGTTTCGCAGCATCGTTGGTCTATCATGCATTGTCTTTGCAATATGTTCAGGTAATTTATTCATTAAATTGACATTATATTGAATTTTGTATTCTAATTAGGGATCCTTCATAAACAAGGTTACCGATTTTCGGCAAATTTTTTAAGCCCCTGTCCCCTCAAAGTATCGTAGCCCACAAATCTCTCGAAACATTGGAATAAGGTGATTTTTCAAGAAAAGAGGGGAATAATTATAGGGGGATAAATTCTTTAAATAAAATTCATAATAAAACCATATTGAATTAAATATGAAACACTCTAAATTTTTAAGATTTCTAGTCAACATGCACTCAACTCTCGAATAAAGTCCGGTTTCAGACATGGATTGCTTTGGCCTTGATCCTATATCGGAGGAATCCAAACGTGAGCAGACAGGGCCCAATGAATCATTTCTGTTTGATTTGGACGCATGACGCAACCTGATGTACCTAAGGCGCTGAGAGTGCGACCCTCGGGCTGTTTGCAATGCTTGACTGAGCACAATTTCTCTTTCAGCCCCGCCGCTCCTTTCATTACGAAACTGCGAAGGCCATGCAATCTAGGAACAAAGTAAATCAGGGGTTCTTATATCGGGAGATGAGTGTTTACTGAATTCTCAACAAAATACAGTGAAACGTAGAGACTGGGCCGGTTTTGCGGCAGGCGGTGGTGGAGAACAAACCCGGGAAAGTGCCGCTTCGGATGAAAACACTTTTTTTATTCACGCCCTGAGTGACCACCGCACACTTCTCGCATCTCCTTTTACTTCTACCGTGGCGCGGCGTCAATTGAAGGAAGGGATATATCTGCAGGCGTTATATCAGAGTTTGAAGTTAGATTTTCAAATCAAACAGATACATTTTCAACAACAACAAAAATCATTCTTTAACCAAACAGTTGCATTAATAAAGAAAACGTTGAACTTTCAAGCAAAAGATACGAATTTTCAACAAAATAATTCAATTTTTAAACAAATAGTTTAATTTTCAAGCCAACAAGACGGTTTACCTTTTGAACAAACAATATGACTTTATCAAAATAGTTGAATTTGAATCCTCTACCAAATAGATAAATTTCGAATCAATAAACATTAATCTTAAACCAAATAGTCGAATTTTCAACTGAAAAACATATTTTTTAAAGTAAAAATTTCAATTACTTTTTAACTCAAAATGTTTTAATTTAAAAATTAGAATTTAAATTAAATAAAAAATTAATTTTCAAAATAGAAGAATTAATTTTTAACTATGCAGTTGAATTCAAACAAAAAAGACGAATTTTTAACCAAACTTTCTACCTTAAAGCATGAATATTTTACTGGAAAAGCTGATTTTTATCCAGTTGAATTAAGCAAAAAAGACGAATTTCAAATAAAATAGTTCAATTCTCATACAAATAGATCAATTTTCAATCAATAAACGCTAATTTTAAACCAAATAGTGGAATTTTTACCTAGAAAAAATTTTTTTTACCCAAAAATGGAATCTTCATATTTTCAGAATGAAAAACTAATTCTGAACAAAAAGAAACGAATTTTCAAATTATTAAGTTCAGCAAAAAAAGACAAATTTCTAAACAAAAAACCGTTAAATCTTTCGCCAGAAAGATGGAGATTCATTTCATAACCATTGATCCTAAATCAAATAGCTGATTTTTTAACTTAAAAAAATATTTATCACCTAAACAAAAATGAAATCGTGAAATCAGTTTGAAAAATTAATGTTTCAGGCAAAAAAAAAACTTCAAACCAAGCAGTTGATTTTTCAACGAAAAGGAATGAATTCGCAACGAAATAGAGTAGTATAATATATATTAAAAAAAAATTATTCTAAATAAGGATCAGTTGAATTTAATGAAATAATATAAAATTATAAGATTATTTTATATAATAAGGTGTAAGATTATTTTTCTAAACAAGGAATAGGTCAATTTTTCACTAAATATGTACTAGATTTACTTGCTTCGGAATGTTGAAGTTCATAATTCCCTTTGGTTTTGAAATATATTTTGGGCTAATTTATAAGTTACGTCGCGCTATTTAAATCCAATTTTTTCGATTTTATATGATAAACGCGGAATAAATTATTTTGAATAAAATTATTGTATATGTACAATATTGAATTTATATATATATACTGAGTTTCATATGCAATATATTAAATAAACTGCATTTTCAATTGAAGAGTTGAATTTTACAACAAAACAACAAATTAATTCTCTATATGAGTTTTCAAGCTAAAATATCGATTCTTTTATAAAACAGTTTACAATTAAACTCAAAAAGATGAATTTTCAATCAACAAAGATAATTTTTGAACCAAATAGTTGAATTTTTAACCAACAAAAAAATTAATTTTATATCAAACGCTTGTATTTAGAACCAAATAGTTAAACCTTCAGGCAAAAGAACAAGATTTTCAACCAAATGATCGAATTTTCAAACAAAAAAGTCTAAACTTTAACCATAAACAGTCCATTTTTTAAACAAATAGCTGAATCTTTAAGTCATAAACTCTCCTACCAAAAAATATAAATTTTCAATCTAGAGGGACTAATTTTGTTTAAAAAAGACACCCTTTGAACAAGACAGTCGTATTTTTGACAAAGATAACATCTTAAACAAATTTTTGAATTTTTAACTAACACTTGAATTCAAAAAGAAATATTAATAACGAAACAGTTGCATTCACGATCGAATAGTTGCATTTTCAAGAGAAAATAAAGAATTCTCAAAAATATATAATTGTACCATTAACCTAATCTTGAAGCCAGAAACACCAAGTTTTTCAAAAGTTCTTTGAATACCTATAAAATAATAATAAATATAGTAATAAATTATTCATAAATGAATAATTATATGATAATGAAATCTATTAATATCGAACCATAGTAATTTTTTTATTATATAAGTTTGAAACTTTAATGAGAATTAATTCCATTCTTAATGTTCTCAGTTATAATGGTCTAACTTCTGAGAAAAACTGAAAAAGTTGTTTAAAAACTTGAAGAAGTCCCACAAGCGCGCCCTGTAATTATTTTCAAGGTGTCCAGTGATCAACCAATTTCGAATTCCATTTTCCCCCCGACCGATTTAAAACGAATTTTTGTAATTTAAAAATGAATTTTTGTATTAAAAAAATTATTTATTTACACGTGCCAAACTTATCCTCCATTAAATCGGTCACAATGGATTTATTTCGATAATTTAAAAAAAAAATTATTTTTGAGAAAAACCAGAAAATTCAATTCTTTTTCAATATTTTTTTCAATGTGAACCAGTCGTTTTTCTTTAAAAATCAAAAGGTTTGTTGTAAATTCGTTTCAATTTGAAGACACTTCTCTTTTTGTCGAAACTTTATGTTTCGACAAAATAGTATTTATACTATTAGTTTTCAAGTGGAACTACTTTTTGGTTGAAAATGAACTTTTTTATTAGAAATTTAAATTTAGGTAGAAATTGCAACTATTTAATATAAAAATGAAATGTTTTTTAAAAAATTAGTTTTTTAAATTTAAAGATTAATTTTTTTAAATGAAAATTTATCTATTTCATTTTGAGTCTAAAATCTATATTTTTCGTTTGAAAATTCTGCTATTTGGATTAAGATTTAAGTGATTTTATGAAAACTCGTCTCTTATGTCAGAAAATTAATAATCTCAGTTGTAATTTCAACTATTTGTTTAAAAGTTTATGTTTTTTTAATTCATTCTTTTCGGTGCGAAATTAATCTGCTTGGTTAATAATTCTACTGGTTTGTTAAAAATTCATTTATTTAAATGAAAGCATAATTATTTGTTCGAAAATTTAAATGTTTTGTCAAAAATTAACTTTTTTGTTGAAAATATAATAATTTCCGTAAAATGCAACAACTCTGTAGAAAGTTCTTTTTTATAATTTAAAAATTGATTTTTTAAATGAAAATTTAACTATTCCATTTTTGGTTTAAAATTAATCTTTTTCTAGTTTAAAATTTTAATAATTTGATAAAAATAAATCTTTTCCAAAGAAAATTAATTATCTCGGTTCAAAAATTTAAGTATTTGTTAAAATTCTGATGTATTTTGTTAAAAATTCGTCCTTTTTGGCACAAAATTATTAATCTTCTATTTGGTTGAAAATTCAACTGCTTTGTAGGAAGCTTGTCTTTTTGGCTTAAAAATAATAATTGTGGATATTTTTTTTCATTATTCACCCATAAATCTTTCTTGGTTGGAAATGATGCTCTTCGTAGTTAAAAATTCGTATTTTTTATTCAAAAATTCACTTCGTTAGACGGAAATTCAATCTTTTTTGGTGAAAAATGAAACTATTCTGTTAAAAATTTATTTTGGTTGAGGAGTCAACTATTTTGTTAATTTATAAAAAAAAACAACAAGATTCTAACACCCCCCCCCCATAAACCGTCTTACGTTATTTTTTGATGATCCATTACTAAATTCACAAAATATCCTAGTTGACAACAATTACGACCTCTTGTATAGATTTACTAATTTATCGAAAAAATCGCTTCTAAAATTATTATTAAAATATGACAAATATGTTTTAATAAATAAAAACGTAATAACCTCCAGAATTTTGTCTCCATAGAATGGAGATTTTCTGCGCATAGTGTTCTATATTCAACGAATCTAGTGGAAATCGGACGCGTTCCACATATTAGGAATAAAGCTCGGAATAAAGCCGACGAAGTGTTCTAATATATAGTTTGCTAGGGCTGAAAGGGAGGGTTGATATCTCTGCATTATAGAATCGGAATATCGGTCACACTTTTATGAGACGCAGTTAACTTTTGTATCGATGAATGGATTTTCTCCTTTTGTTACTTACAATATAAAATATAAATATTATATATATAATCAAATAAATATTTTTACATCTTATACAAATATAAACTTCTTTAGTTTAAATTGGAAAATCAAATTTTCGTCATGTTAGATCGACATAACAATAATTTTTATCTAAATTTAGAATCATTTAAAATTAGATACAATGTTGAAGAAGTTTCCTAAATTGCTTTTTTTCTTATAATTTACATAAACTGTTCAGCATTTAATCTTCAAAATTGCAACATTTGCTACAATTGACATTAAATATTGTAAAGTCTCTAATTGAAAATATACAAAAATGGCAAATTTTAAAGTGGAAACTTTAATTTAAAAAATAATTATAATTCTAAAGCTTTCCAAATTGAACTATTCGAAAAACAATGTTCTAAATTACATGAATACATTGAACAGTTTTCAATTTTGAAAACTTACAATGAAAAATTATACAAGTTTTAATTTTTGCAATTGAAAATTCTGTAATGTTGGAAATTTCTTTAATTTGGACGATTTGTAACTGAAAACTCTTGACTTTTGATCTTACAAGTCATCAAATATAATAAAAACTCAAGAATTTGTATTTGTATATCCTTAAAATTGAAGAATTTTTAACTGCAAAACTTTAAAGTTTCAACATCTTAGATTTTGTAATTTTATTGATTTACACTTTAAAGTTCTTCAATTTGGAAGCTTTTGAATTGAGAATTTGACTTTTAATTTCTAAAATCATCACAATTTAAGAATTTTGAATTATGCATATTTATAAATGAAGAATATTAAGTAGTGAATCGTTAGAATTGAAGAATGTTCCATTTGAAATCTTTGAAATAATAGATTCTTATATTTCAAATGTTTAAAATTAAAGAGTGTATTTTTTAAAATCAAAAATTAAAAACTAGGCAATTTTTAATTTTCTAAATTAAAGCTTCTGTCAACCTCGTTGGTAAGGTATCATTGGTCAGGGGAGAGGAAAACTACAGAAAACCACCTCCCGTTTTCATCCGGTTTTTCGACAATCAAATTTGAAAGAAAGAAATAAAGGATATCAGATGGCTTTTTTCCCTATCAAATCGAAGAATCCTTTCTATTTCTACCTACCGCCCACTCACATTCCTTATATCCATAATTTCTTCGTAACAATTGGCCAATTTGCGATTGGGAAAATCCCTAAAATGTTTGGATTATTCGGTTTTTTAAATCTAAATTTAACCCTGTGAGTCAGTCTATGAGAAAAAGGTTCAATAAATATAACTATTCTGTATTAAAGGGATCTTCACTATTTTTTCCAAATAATTTTTCAATTTTCGTACTTATAAAAAAATCTAATTTGTATCGTCGCCCTTAGGACGTAAAACTGCATCCCACGTGGGAATAAAATTGTTTTCCACCTTCATGAATCAGCACAGTTTATCCTTTTTACTTCACTATACAGCTTCCGGATAGGTTGCTGCATCGATTCGTTATTTCAAGGTTGATCTGATTATTATAAATACATTATTAATTACATAGAGGCACAAATATTATATCATATTGAAAAAAACCTCGAATTAGGATGGCAAAAAAGCAAAAGTTTCAAACTTTTTTGACGGTAGCCCTTACCCCTCCCATTATTTTATGTTGCCAAAAAAGTGAATACATATATTTCGCCCACCTCATGAATTTTCCCATAAGAATAACATGGTAAAAAATACATTTTTGCAAATTCCGTCCAAAACCTAAAAATGTATATGTATTAAAGTATACGATATACTTCTATGAGCTCATGAAAGGTTATTGAGAAATACGAACCCATAATTAATTTTTCATTTTAACTCCCTTAAGCGCTTTAATAGTGCCCCAAAAACAACAAACATAAAAGTGCAATAAGGATTTTTCGGAATATGCCCTAATTTTTTTATAGCTCTTCATGAACAACTACATTACAAGATTTCATGTATTTGTTAATGAATTTTTAATTATTTAAACAGTTTTGTTCATGAAAACGATTTTATTTTCATAGAATATCGCGAACTGAGGGGATTTGATTCATACTATGGTATATTTAATGAACTTGGAGAGTATAATTTTGTATTAAAATTGTTTTCTTATCGTTTAAACAATTTATTTTGGCTTGAATCCATCTTTTTAACGGAAAAGCTGGAAAATCGTACATTTTTTGGTAGTTTTTTTTAATATGTATACACATTTTAGTCTGAATATTATTTTTTCCAAGATAATTATTATTTATTAAACAAATTTAATTTGTTTTAAGAATGTAGTATCTTGAAATATCGCAAAATAATTATATTTTCGCAATGCCTTGGCCTATTTAATGAATCTGAAGATTTTTTTACAATTAATAATTGTTTAAATGCAACTTCTGACAGGAAAAAGGTAGATAAACGTTTTTTAAAATTTTTTTAATAAGCCACATTACTTTCTCCTAATTCTCAGGTTTCTTAACCTGCTACTAATTGTTAAAATAATTTGTATTTGTTTAAAACAATTATTATCTGATAATATTGCAAATTGGTAATATTTCCTGAACTTTATGGTCTAATTAATAAATGTGAGCACCTTATTCCTCAATACAGTCGTTATTTTTAATTGTTGTAATATATGTAAATTTATTATACTTTTAAAGTAATACCCAGATATATTACAATTAAAATAATTTCTAAAGAACTTTAATAAATAAATTTCATTCGAATCATATTGAAGGGATTTTAAATTATTTATACTTTATTGAATAAATTATATTTTATTTTGAACGAATTCAACGGATTTCAATAGAAGGCACCCAAAAAAAAGTTTTGTTGAATCAAAGAAACTTTCTTAAATCAAAGAAATTCTAGTATTGATATACGGTCAAAGAAAAATTTGTTTGATTTAAAGCAATTTTTTTGTTAATTGTTTTATTCGATTTAAAGAAATATTTCGTTAATGTAAACGAAAAATTTCTTTAAAGTAAAGAAATAGTTCATTCCTTCAAACCAAATATTTCTTTGAATTAACGAAATATTTGATTGCTTCAAATAAAAAATTTCTTAAAATTAAAGAAATATAACTTTTATTTTAGCTGTACATTTCTTTAAATGAAATAAACGTTTTGGTTGAAAATAGAAAAAATGTGAGTTTAAAATAAATTAACAGTTTCTTTAAATTCAATAATGAATTATAAATGAATTAGCTTTCTCATGAAGCAAATAATTCCATTTAATTCAAAACGATAGTCACTCTAATTAAATACAAGCAAAAATAAAAAAATTTGTTTTTCTTCGCATTAGAATATTTTTGAATAATCGGATTCGACAACTACAGTTTCACGAAAATTGCATTGTATATTTGTTAACCTGAAAAAAAAGTTTATTTTAATATTTTTTGTGTGTAATTGAATTTTATTCTTTCCTAATTTTCAATTCTTCACGAAAATTTAAGATGAAAAAATAAATTGTGACGAAATTGTGCACTTGAGGTCAGGATTTAAATTATTACCAAGAGGCGTCCGTCTTCGCAAAAATTTGACAACACGTGTTCCGAAAGATGTGGTAGCGTAAAATAATCAAACTGATTTGTTCTGCGTAATTTCTAGGCACATTTGTAATGTCGATTAAAACAAATCATTCTTTGATTCAAATAAATAATTTTCTTACTTTAAATTACTGATTCTAAAGAAATTATTTCTTTAATTGTTTCTAGTAACTGTTATGAATCAAAGTAATTTTGTTTTGAATCATGAAAATCATTTAAACAAACAATTTCTTAATGATTTAATACATTTATTATCATAATACTCAGACAAATTAACATCGCCTTTTAACATCTTTTTATTCTTTCTAAATAATTTCTTGAAATGGAAGAAATTACGTGACGTCATTTATTAAAATCAAATAAATTTTCTTTTAATGTAAAAATATTTGTATGTTAAATCAAAAGAACCTAGTCAAAAAAAGTTTTTTTTTAAATTTAAACAGAACTTTTTCTGGGTGGGTTTTTACAAAATTTTAAAAAGAATTCACAGAGTTTTGAAGGATTTTAAGATATACAGAGGTATGTTCACGAATATTTAAGGAAACCAGGGAATTTTAATGTTATTTTCAAGATTTAAAGGGATTTGAAGCAACTTTATAAGATATATCTATTAACTTGAAAAATTTTAACGAATCTTAAATGCATTT
This sequence comes from Druon quercuslanigerum, assembly GCA_010014905.2. Classification (NCBI taxonomy): domain Eukaryota; kingdom Metazoa; phylum Arthropoda; class Insecta; order Hymenoptera; family Cynipidae; genus Druon; species Druon quercuslanigerum. Next base: position 13,833 of record JAAAKG020174194.1, read on the forward strand.
TAGGGAGTCTCATAATATTTTTTAATATTTCATGGAATTTCAAGGATCATTCAAAGAATTTCCAGGAAACTCAATTGTTTTGAGGGATTTAAAAATATTATTTATGATATTTATTGCATTAAAGGGATTTAGAAAATTTTAATAAGAAATCACAAGATTTATAAAAATTTCAAGAGATATACCCGACTCTCGGTTTAGCCACTCGCAGTTTGGTAAATCCTCTTGTCTAAAAAACACCTGCAGCAAAGCAAAAAGGCACAGTGCGCGAGTGCTCACAACCGGAGATTACGCAATATTATGAATTTAAATTGGAAAAGGATCAGACGGCCCGGACCGAGAGTCGGATATATCGTAGTATTTTCACGAATTTTTAAGGATGTCAGCATTTTAATAGGATTTTAAAGATTTAAAGGGATTTGAAAGTTTTATATAAGATTTAAAAATCAAGGGTTTAGGGAATTTTCAGGAGTTTGAATGGATTTTTATATAACTAAAGGTGTTTGAATGATTTCAGGAAACTTTATTTGATTGTGAAAATTTCGGGTGTTTTCAAGGATTTCAAAATATTGAATGGATTTTAACAGATTTCAGCCGATGCCGAAGTATTTTGACAGGGGATTTTAATAGGATTTCAAAAATTTAAGGGTATTTCAAAATACTTGAATACATTTCAAGGAATTTTAAGAGATTCGGAAATATGCGCACGGACTTTGAAGATTTCAATAAATTTTGAATGAATTTAACGTGCTACAGTTGGATTGTCTATCTTGCTTCCTTTGAACCACCTCAATCTGACATTTCACCCCCGCGTCGGAAGGGGTGTTTGTGCCGTTGTATATCGATCGGTATACGTGCGCAGTCGCGGTTATAGTGAATGAAATTTCTTTACGCCCCCGCTTCAGCCTCGAGTCATTCATGGATCGGTGCCCATGGTCCACCGAAATTCATTTTCGCCGCCTCTGCGACCAATCATCGATCCCCCTCAATCGATCAATGGAGGCCCGAAATTAATCCCTTAGCCTTAGCACGACCTCACCCATTCTCACCCAATTCATTCTCGCAGTTTTCCATATGACAATGCACGAAACCCATGTACCGAATTGGCAAGTAATGTTTTCCTAATTTAGGTCACGATCCATTTTGCTGTACACTCTCTCGCTCTCTCGCTCTCTCGCTCTCTCTCTCTCTCTCTCTCTCTGCAATCTTATGTAATTCTTTATAAATATTGTAGGAAATTCAGTACTGTACTGATCTGAATACTATTATAGAAATTGATATGTTAAGAATTCACTTTTGTTTAATTGTTTCAACTGCAAACTAAAATATTTCATGTTTGGTTGTAAGTTTTTCATGTTTAGTCTAAAATTCAATTTTTTAGTTGAAAACTTCTCTTTTTCAGGTAAAAATTCAGGTATTTCGTTGAAAAAATCGCTTTTTTAGTAAAAACTTAATCTTTTAGAATATAAAATTATGTTTTTTAATAAAAAATCAACTATTTGATTGAATTTTGAACTATTTTATTAAAAAATTCCTTTCTTTTTTCTTTATTCATTACTTTTGTTGAAAATTCATAATCTTGGTTGAAAGTGTAACTATTTTGTTGGAGATTCATATTTTTTTGTTTAAATCAAAACTAATATTTTTAATTTAAAAATGATCTTTTCTGCTTGAAAATTCAACTGTTTGGTTAAAAATTCGTAATTCTTGATAGAAATTTATTCTTGTTAGTTGAAAATCAATTTCGTTTTGTTTAAAATTCTACAATTCAATAGAGAATTAAACTATTCATTTGAATATTAACTCTGTAGTTAAATAATGACTTTTTTGGTTAAATTACACTGCATTTGATTAGGGATTAAAATCTTTTACGGTTGAAAGTAAAACAATTTAGTTCAAAGTTGATCTACTTTCTTCAAAAATTAATTATGTTGATTGGAGATTTATTTTTTTGGTTGAAAATGTAAGTACTTTAATTAATATTCCTGTCATGTTCAAATTCTCATCCAGAGAAGGTATTAGATTTGTGTAAAATTTGACCCCCCTGGTTTTGTCAAATGTGCACGTTTTGAGACCTCCTGCATCCGAAAAACAGGTTTTTACGAACTTTTATATCTGTATGTGTGTGTATGTGTGTGTGTGGCTATGTGTAGCTAGGTGTCTGTAGATTTTTAATTTGTTAGCACGATAACTTTCGAAAGAATTTGACAGATTAGATTTGCATTTTGTATACTCTTTTACTATCCTAAAATAAAGGTCAAATAAAGGTCAAGTTCGTTAGCCAGCCATTTTTGATAAAAATTCAAAAAGTGAGCACATTTTGAAAATTTTCGAGACCACTTTTTTCAAGATTTAAAAATTTCCTGTACAATTATTTATATTACTTGAAAATACAAACATTTTCTTTATATGACTTTTTTCATAAAAGAAAAATTTTCAGAGATATAGCATTTTCAAAATGCAAAAAAAGAAACGAAAATGAACATTTTCAGCCAAACAACGCACGATACGAAAAAAAGTCAGGAAAAGAAAAATGTTTCTTTTGATACACCCTACAAGATTATCATAACGACTTTTTGAATTTTTTTAGAAAATTGAAAATTCAAATTTTTATTGCACAAAAAAAATTAAAATATCAAAAATTTCATTTTACAGTCAAATGCAAGCTACGACAAATGATCGTTATACCAAAATTGTGAACTCAAACAAGATCTACAAATTTGTTATTGTTTTTATTTTATTCCTAAAAAATAACATTAACATTGGAAAAATCTGCCCGGTGGATGGGCACATTCTCATTAAAACTTTGTTTATTTAATTTTTTTTATCTTGTGTGTGGGGTTTCAAAAAATGTACTTTTTAATAAATGTAATAAAAATTGTAAAAAATAAATAAAAAATTGATAAAATAAAAATAATATTTTTCATTCAACTATATCACAGTATTTCAAAGATTCTCAATTATATAAATGTGTTTTCCATGTACATGTCATTGGTTTCGTGCCCAGAGGACGGCCGGGCAATAACAGATGGGCTCGCATGAATTCCCATCTAACACAACGCTGCTGATGCTTGGTGACCTTCTCAACATAAAACACTAAACAGCTATGACTAAGTTTAAACTAATCCACCCCCCCACCCCCTGCCCTATCCTCTCATCAATCGAATTTTCAATGGTGACTGAGGCTAGGGATATAATTTAGAAGTTATAAAAAGGTAATGCTGATGTGTAGACCCTATGTGTAACGTTTAAACCATCAAAATAAAATTGTAAATGAGCAAATTCAGTTTTTGAAAACCGGCAGAAGTTGCAATAAAATTTTTAATAGCAAAATTTTTTTAAAGAACGAGTCAATAACACTACGTCTGTTTTAACATGAATGCATGTAAATAATTGTAATAATATACATTTATAGAAATAATATACAATTTGAGGGATAAATTCGAGTGCGAAGTACGAGATACGTGTTAAAAATGTGTTCGTTTAAGCCGAAGGAGCTTTAACAAAAGAGAATTCACAATCAACAAATTACTGTTGTCGATGGTTTGACGTTTAGTCTAAAAAAATCTTTTGGAATATATAAAGACCGAGCGTGGAGCGCAAGGGAAATAGAGTATCGAGCGCGAAGCGCGAGAATCAACAGTCGCGCGTCTCAGGTGCGCTCAAACTTGGAAGCGAAGCGAGCTGGGCGACTAGCATATGCCCGCGAGGCGGGCGGATTTTTATTTTTGATATTATTTTGCTAACTGAAATTTATTTATTTATTTGATTTTAGGTTTAAATTTCTCTTTTTTAGTTAAAAGGTCTACTCTTTTTCATTTTTTATATAAAAATTCATGTATTTTGTTGAAAATTCGTCTTTTTTAGTAGACATTTAATCTTCTGCGTGAAAAAATCAAATGTTGTGTTGAAAATTCAACTATTCGATTGAATGTTGAAAGCTGCTGTTAAAAATTCATTTCTGTTTCTAGAAGATTTATAAATATAAATAATAATTCATCTTCTTGGTTAAAAATTTAAATATTTTTAAAAAATTTATCTTTTCTAGTAGAAATTTCAACTATTTGATTGAAAGTTTCCCTTTTCTAGTTATAAATTACTCTTCTTCATTGCAAATGAATCCTTTTTGGACGAAAATGCAAAAATTTGATGGCAAATTAAACTATTTCGTTGAAAATGATTTTTTTTGATAAAATATCATAATAATTAAATATTCAACTACTTAATTACAAATTAAGCCACTTTTTTGAAAATTCAACTGCTTAGTAGATAAGTCGTCTTTTTGGCCTCAAAATGCTACCAATCATTTAAAAATTCATGTTGTTTATTGACAATTTGTCTTTCTTCGTAGGAAATTGATCATTTTGCTTCACAATTTAACTATATAAACATGGTTCAAAATTTATGTACATATTTTGTTGAAAATTTGTCTTTTTTGGTAAGAAAAAAAATATTTTTTAAAAATGCAACTGTTTGATTAAAAGTTAATATATTTCAGTTGAGAGTTCATCTTTTTTACAGAAACTTAAACGTTTCTTATTCAAAAGTAAAATCATCTTTAGTTGGAAATAAAACTTTTCATTTTAAATTTGACCTAAATTTCAAAAATGCATTTTTTGGTTAAAGATAAATTTTTTTTGAAAATTTAACTTTTTTGTTGAATTTTCGGTTCATTTTTATTTAAAAACTCATTTTTTAAACTGAAAATTGAACCATTCCATTTTTAGTTGTATTTTTCTTCTTTTTAGTGAAAAAGTCAACTTTTCAGTTGGAAATTTCTGTTTTTTAACTGAATATTCATATAGTCTGTTTTCTTAGTTGTCTTTTTTATTATGAAAAAAATTATTTTCTTCTGGGTAAAAAAATCAAGTGAATAATTATGAATTGCCTAAATAATAGCAAACTATCTTCGTAAATAAATATCACTCTCATCATTTATTAACTGCACCATTAATTCCAGAAATTAATATTTTTGACAGATTAATAGGAATAGATTACTCTAAAAATCCTTTAATTGTGTTATTGATTCGAGAAAATAATAACTTTTCAAGACTTACAGGGGAAAAATTGAATAAACAGTTGAGAATTGTTTGAAAAATTACCAAATATATTTTTAAAAAATGTTTATCTTAAAATTTGTCAACTGTATAATTTATTCTGATTATTAATAGTTTCTCTCGTTTTAGGGGTGAAAAAAATTGTTTAAGCAAATCATCCACAACTGATATCTGTGCAGACTAAAAACATTTTAATGAAAAATTATTATTAGATTCCAAAGAATATTTACCAAATTTAAACAATAATATGATAGGTGAATGTTTCTAACGAAGTTCGGTTATTTCAAATAAAAATTATTAAGCAGTATACAATGTATAAAAATATTATATATTACTTCTGAAGTAGAAGTACAATTTTAAGCGTTTATCGAAAATATTGTCCTTGCTTATCTTATTTATTATTTTATTGATAAAATAGAGACTATTCAACATAATAATTTGCTTAAAAAACTCTTTTCTAATTTGTATGCAGAAATACCATTTTCGGTGGAACCCACAACACATCAGCCGGTGAACAGAGGAGCTGCCAGGCAGATCTATGGCAGCGGAAGTTTACGGCAGACTGGAAGTAGTCCATTCCTCGTGGTGACGACAACTCAAACGTCGCACAAAAGCAAAGATAGAGATGATGAGAAAAACACTGTTCATCACGAAGACAGACACAAAATGGCACCTGCATACAATCCCCAGCACGAAGGTATTTAAAAATTGTTATCGCAAATACGATCCACTTCCGATATAAGACCAGTTTCGGGTATGGTTTCCATTGGCCTTGGTCCTAATTTAGGACAATCGAAACGTAAACAGGCAGAGTCGCATGAATCATTTCTGTTGGATTTGGATGCATGGCGCAACCTGATGCAACTAAAGCGCTGAGAGTATGACCTTCGAATTGTTTGTCACGTTTGACTGAGCACATCCTCTCTTTCGGCCCCGCGGTTTCTTTCATCACAAGCCTGCTGATACCATCAGTTCCAGGAATGGCGTACATCGAGGAATTTTATATTGGGAGTTGAGTGTGAAACTTGAATTTATATAATGATTTAAATAAAAAATAAAAGTTGTGTAACACACGATGCAAACTTTGGAAGTTGAAGTGGTACTATCATGTTTGGTATCTATTTTTCGAAAGATTCCTCTTATCGATATTTAGCGACATCGAGAGAATGAAATGATTCGTATTCGTGATGTACCACAAAACTTCTAGAATGGTTAGGGTGACCATATTTCAAAGAGAGTAACAGGAGAGTCACCTGAGGTTTTTGACCCTAAACCTTCTGTTACTGACCATTACGTTACATTAAACTTTTTATTGCACTAGGAACGTTACATTTCAAGATGCTTTTGTAAATTATATAAACAGTGTTTTATTTATGCATAATGTACTTTAAGTTTAAAATACCTTTTTACATTTTTTAATAGAACAATCTTATTGAACATCTTTTTTGTTTTTTTCCAGTCGTACACTCTACTTTAAACAGTGGGAGGGGGGGGGGGGGAGATTGTTATCGGAACGGGACAATTAAACACAGTATTAGTGAATCAGTAAATGGGCATGGCTGTCCTTAGGTGAAACAGTAAATCACAGTAAATGACGTTCCTAAACAGTATTAGAGACAAAACATGCACATATGCAGCACTGACCGGGTCACCGAGACGGACAGTTAAAAACTGGTAACACGTCCTGGAAAATCGGGACGGATGGTCACCCTAAGAATAGTGTCCTTAGATGTAAATCATGTAAGACATTTTAATTATTCTAGAAATTTTCTTATTTAGCTGAGAAACGAACCCTAGAGGTCAGTAAACGTCGACAGCTGGAACCCGTTACCGACATTCATATAGGGCACAGTCCCTGGGTTATTGAAGTGCCTTGAGGGCATGCAACACATCCAAATACCTATTTTACCGACCTCACTTTATCAGTTCACTGAATATTTTTTTAAACCTAAGAACTTTTTTTGTAAATAAAATATCTAACTAAAACTTTGTAAAATTTATTAGAGTGCAATTATGTACGTTTAGGTACTTCATTTGACTAGGAACTACACTAAAATTATTTCCGACCAAATGATAACTCGGAGCCTTTTTCACATCTTTTTTCTGAACCTTGACATTTTTTGAACGTTCGAACTTTTCTTAAACATAAAATATCGGCCTTCAACTTAAAAAATTGCAAGAGCCGACAGAAAACTACGTTAAAATACAAAATTTAATAATAAAAGATGTAAAAAAAATATTTCAACTAAATCTTATCCGGCACACAACAAAGGGCTAGGCTGCTATATTGTCAGGAGGGAGACAGGAAGAACGAGTTTAGTGTCCACTCATTAATTGCCTAAGGTTCCTAAGTGGGGGGGGGGGGGAGTACAAAAAAATCGAATTGCCCTTATCTTGGGGGAGGGGGGTAAGACTCATTCTTATGAAATATTTTAAAAGTCGAAATTTATCATTAGAAATCTACTTCCATTTCGATGCCGAATGACTTTTTTCATTCTATAATATACAATTGGATTTACACCTTATTTAAAACTTTTTTATTGCTTATTAAAATTTTAAATTCTTAAATATGTTCATTTTTGTCCATTCTTAATCCTATGAATAAAAATTATGATGTATTTTTTCCGTCTATCGATCTTATTCTAATTATTTCAAAATTAAAAAACTTTGTGTTTTCGTGTAACTGATCCTTTTCTAACAACATTTAATTATCAGAGTCTTACGTAAGAAGGGGGAGGGGGAAATCGAGAAATCTTATGTTCCCTTACATGGGGATAGGAGGGGGGTCAAAAATTGCCAAAATCATTCTTACGTAATTAATGAATGGCTCGGTAGGGATTATAACGGGGAGCCAAGCGTGTAAATATTAGGAGAAACTTTTAGAAAAGGGGGAAAGTAACCTGGTTAGGGAGTGTTGGTGGGAGAAGAACAGACGTAGGGGTGGAAGGATGGAGGTGGAATTGAAAGGTATTTTAGAACGAATGGATTGCAGATTGATAAAGTGAGCAGGATGCATGAGGAAGGAAGGAGGGTATATGAGTTGTTTAAAAGAAACAGCATGGTGAGAGAAGGAAGCAGGGGAGAAGAGAATAAGAGAGTCAAGGTTTAATGGAAACTATGTGTGGATTATGCCAAGGGAGAGAGCGCATTGTTTGTGTGAGAAAGGAGAGCATGGAAGTTAGGAACTTATTGCGAGAATGAGATGAGGATGCATGGAGGGATTATAATAGGTTCTGGCTTAATCGAGAGAATATGATGTGTGATTTGTGCGGGAAGGGGAGTGCAAAAGTGGAGCGCTGGTTGGAGCAGTGTGAAGAGGTGGAAAGGAGTGGGATAAGCATGGAGGTTTTGTTACATGAAAGGGGAGACAACAGGGTCGTTGCATGAGTGAAGGAGGTGCTAGGTAAGATGGAAAAGAAGAGAAAGAAGCAGGAAGAGGAATGCAGAAGGAAAGATTGTATATAGGAGAGGAAGTACAAGTAAGTAAACTGTACATATTGTAAATAGTAGATAAGGATTAGGAATTAGCCGTGGAGGCAGAAGTTGGCAATGCGAGGTAAAGCGAGAAAGTAGCGACATGCATGAGAGGCGAGGCTAAGCGAGGAAGACAAGGTCATAAAAGCGATCCGCTTAGAGAAAGTGGGTGGATAGATGTAAGTTTTGAAGAGGTAGTTGTAAGGAAAAGCTATAAAAATGGAAGCGTAAGCAAGTCAATTTTTTAAAGCGAGCAGGCTGAAAAATGAACGTTTATCTATGTAACAAAGAACTCGGCTGTCAATTCCATCAGCAACAGCCGATAACAGTTTTCGTGATTGCACGAAAATCCGAACCCTGGCGACCACTAGACAAGGCTCTAACAGATAGCTCGCCCTGCGCTGTGAGTTCTTTCCGGACAAGATTTAGTTGAAATATTTTTGTTACACCATTTATTATTAAATTTTGTACTTCAACGTAGTTTTCTGTCGGCTCTTGCATTTCTTAAAGTATGAGGCCAATATTTTGTTTGTAAAAAAAGTTCGAAGTTCAAAAAATTTCGAGGTTCAGAAAAAAAGATGTGAAAAAGGCTCGCAGTTTTAATTTCGTCGGAAATAATTTTCAGTGAAGTTCCTACCCAAATGAAGTACCTAAACGTACTTTATTGTACTCTAATACATTTTCCGATGTTTCAGCTCGATATTTTATTTACAAAAAAAGTTCTTAATCAGATAGAAATATTATATCTAGTTTATATATAGTGTTAAGTATAATATATAATATATATATATCATAATATATATGTAATAATATCATTTGTTTTATATACACCAGATAGTCGTGAGACCGTACAGTTCGGGGCTCTGTACGAATTTACAAACAGTTGACGCAGTTATAAAGCAGGTTTACGAGGCGGCGCCGTACCTACATATTCCGGGTGCCCATACCAAAGGAAAAGACGATTTGATGCAGTACCGACAAGCAGTATGGTGTTAAAAAGGGATCGGCCCACGGAGGCGCTGATATCCGAAGCGTGAGTGTGTGCACTCCGAGACCGAAGTAACGACGCCCGGTTTTACAACTTTCGGGTGTATTTTTTATATCAAAAAAATGCATATTATACATAAAGCTTCATAATATATATAAACTATGCATAATATTTCCGACTGGGTAGGTTCAAACAAATATTTAGTAAAGTGATAAAGTGAGGTCCGTATTATAGGTATATGGCTGTGCCACATGCCCTTAAACCATTAATGCGTAAATGCACATTTTGTGCACACATTTTCAAGTACACAATTCTCTTAGAAAAACAAAGTTATTTTTGACAAAAATCCTATACAGGGGTTCTTCGAGGGTACTTTTTCAGAATCTGCAACTTCGTTTGTAAAAAATTCAATAACTCTAATATTTTTGAGTTTAAAAAAAGTCAAAATTTTTGTATAATTTTTTTTTTCAATTTTTGTTTTTCGTCCTGCATTTCAATAATCATATTAACGCCAGAAATCGCGGTCCGAATGTCTGACGTTTTCAAACCCCCAGTTTTGGATTTTTCTCCCCTTTTAGTTTTTCTAAAATGGCGGTTTTTATGAAACAGCGTGATATTAAACTTCATGATTTTTTTTTATCGAAAAGTATAAACTTTACAAAAAAATGTTATTGTACAAAAATATCTTAAAGTGGCTCAAAGAATACGTATGACTTTTGCAGAAGGTTTTTGGCCAATTTCGAATTTTTTAATTTTGACCATTTTTGAAAAAAACAAAAAATAGCTCAAAAACTTCTGAAAAAAGCGTATGTGTTTCTTGAAACCAAAAACATGAAAGTACGTATGACCAAAAAGGGTCAACGTTGAGACGCTCTATCTCGATAGCTATTAAACGTTTTCAAATGTTTAAGGCCCCCTAAGAAGGTATCTCGAAAGGATCGATTGTTTTCACTGATTGACTTAATTAATATGCGCTCTACCTCTGTAACCAATAAAGATATTTTAAAGTTATAGGGCTCATTTTAAAGGTAGTGCAATTTTCTACAAATTATGGGAAAAGTAATTTAGTGATAAGATAGATCCTTTAAGAGATATTCCCAAAAATAGATTTTCGGTATTTATGGTCTACTGATATACGCTCTATCTCGGTAACTAATGAGTAATTTTTAAAGTTTTAGAGATCGTTCAAAAGGCAATTTTATTCTCTACAAATCATATTACAACAACTTTCCTGATAAAATACACCCCTGAGGAGATATTCTCCAAAAACCGATTATTGGTACTTTTGTCTGAACAAAAAAGTGGTTTTCTCGCTTCACATTCACTTTGTCGCTTACAATGATGTATCATATAATGATATATTACAATTATGAAAATAAATAATAATATATAATGATAAATACTAGCGGAACGTATTTTTTGAATACCAAATGTTACCCTTCTTTTACTAGAAGTGTGCATGAGGGAAAAAAATATTAAATAGTCCTTCCCGCTTCATTGGTTTTTTTTTATTCGAAAAAGGTATAACCCGCTTAGTATTTACAAAACTATTTTATTCTTATTTTCATTTCGTGATTCCATTGAGGTTAGAGTTTATGTTCAAAAGCAGAAAGTGCATTAAAACCACTTTTATCGCTAGCATTGCTAGTATTTATGAAGTAAAATGAGGCAAAAGAATTTCGAAGTTGGAGCTTCTGCTCAACAGTCATACAAAACATTTTTTTTTTAAATAAAAGTACTCAAAGTCTTCAGAAAGGGTATTTTATTATGTACTTCCCTAATAGCACAATGAAAGATATTATATTAAGTAGATATATTTTCGAAAAAGTATTATTATATTATATTACATTATATATTACTCTGAGCAACGAAGGCACTCTACTTGTAGATTTTATGCGACTTAAAACTACACCTGGTGACTGCAGGCCGACATACACTGTCATTTAGCGTGTTCCATTTTACATGTGCAAGAACACTCTATTTTCATTTACAAAAAAAAATTAAGAAAATTTTTCGAAAAAATCTGTGGTTAAAATATTACATCAAACAATGTATTCTTGTAGATGCATTATAGATCTGGCGAAAATTCTAGTCATTTTAAGAGCCTTAAATGGTTTAACACTAAAAAATAAATAATAGAAGGAAAAATAAATTGGCTTTTTAAAAATATTTTCTAGAGCATCCATACGAGACACATGGAGGCTACGGTTATGGTTACGGGAGTTCCGGCGGGCGGAATCATCAGAAAACCCATTCACAATTACCACCGGGTTTCTATGGAAATCCGAGGTTACCAGTTTATCAGCCGGATTACAGTCAGCCGGGAGACGTACCTAGTTACAGAAATGGTGCTCCTGTCAACGGTATGCGTTCTCCCGTGGGAAACGGTGGCCTCTATGGACAAGGACGCTATGGTGGAGTTGGCTCTGGACTCGAAAGAGGCAGAGGTCGAGGTGGACTCTATGGCGGATTCGAGAATGGAGGTAACATCTCTTTGAATTATCAGTTTCACGAGAATAAATAAATTCACAAACAATCTATAAATAATACTGTATCGATAAGTCATATATGAAGTACAGTGACAAAGGTTTCCACTCTTCAAGTTATTTATTTTATATAGCTAACAATATTTTGGCATTTCTATAAAGAAATTCGGCGACCCTCTCTCATTCTTAAGATGCTTCCTAGGGTCTGCTTTTTTAGTCAACTAAATATAATTCCTCGCAGAGGGGTTTTTTGAAAAATGGTCTTGTTGCTGTTGTTTTTTTTAATTAGTTGAAAATACACTACCGTCGGAAATTATGAGATCGATTGACGCAAGCACTGATAAAAATCACTACTGAATTTGAACCACGATAACTCAGCGAAAAAAAAATGATAGAGCATTTAAAAAACACAGAAAGCCTATAAAATACCACGTCTATTAGTTTCAAACATATTTTTTTGATCTGGTGAAGAGAACACAGTACGTGATAAGTTTTAAAAAAAATTCTAGATTTTCTAAATTTTTGTACCTCGTATCTGAATTGAGTTTTATTCGACGATCACGGTTCTCGGTCGGTCTGCTACTCACCTCCTTCGTTGAGGCAGGGCCGAATAGGCCACGCACAGAGGTGGTGCTTGATTGGGACTTTCTTATACTATTAATTCTGCTCATCAGTAATTTTTATTTCAAATTATTGTAAATTTTTCAAATTATTTATTGTTCTTTTAATTATTTACAATTATTTCAATTCAGAATTATCCACATATTAAAGAATAAAAAAAAATGATGAGCAGTTTTTTTATTTTTTTTTTATTTTTATCAGCTAGAATATTAATAAAAATGTCGATATATTGTTACGAGAGTAAACTTCAAATAAGAAGTTTATTATTTTCCTTTAAACAAACGTTTTTCTTACACAAACAACTCGCTCATTATTTAATTTTTGGATGATCAAAGTTACAAAATAAATAGGAAAAAGTATATAAACTAAGTTCAAGAATTTGCAGAGCCGTCATGCGAAAGGTGGTTACTTCAAGGAGTCCCGTATCTAAAAAGTTGCTTTCTTGAATTAAATCAGAATATTATATTAAATGAGTTACATTATTAAACCTTTTAGACTGTTT
>JAAAKG020174205.1:0-26956 GCA_010014905.2 Druon quercuslanigerum
TAAAAAACCAATCGGCGGCAATCTGGAATTCCAGTGACAGATACGCAATTCAAAAGCCCTCGAAACCCATTCAAAAGTAGTGAATGGATTTTTGTTTCCTGGGGAGACACGCTCTGAATAATATATTTAACAATTTTAATTTGTTTAATCACTTACGAGTATTCTTACAAAATTTATGAATACTAAAAAATATCAAAATATGTCGAAAATGTTGTTAGTTAAAATGAATCTCTTGCTTTTTTTAAGTAAACAAATGATTTTATGGTTATTATTGATTATAATACTCATAGCGTCCGGAAAATACGTTAATTTCGCGACTTACACGACAAAACAAATGTTTAAGCAGATAAAAATTGTTGAAAGAATTTAGAATTAGTTAAACAATTACTGTGTATTCTTAAATAAACGATTAATGAATATTTATAAAAACAAAACTGTTTAACAGCGTTAATAAACCACAGTATTACGAAAAATTCAAATTTGTGACTTCTGGAGTTTTTTTTTTAGTTGGAGATGAGTTTGTAGGAAATGGAACAAAGTCGGAGGCTGGGTGGGGATGGGGGTAGAGAAATTCTAAAACAAATTCCTTCAAATGTAAATAAGAACCACCCTTATACACACCTCTATTTTAAACAATCATAAAATCAGTTGTATAACTTTTTTTAATAATCGCATTTTCTTACAGGATGGATCTAAGTTTCATAAATAAGCAAAATCAGTAATTAGGGAATCCAATTTTCAACAGCATATTTTGAATGTACATATTTTAAAGCAGACCATATGCCCGAAATGACAATCTTAAAACAAAATATAACTGTTTGAACTTTTTCCGCGAAAGAAAATTGAAAATATTTCTGATTTATCACACTTTTATGGTATGTAAAGAATTTTCAAAATTACTCAATAAATTCTGAATTTCCAATATGATGACTTTTAAATAATACTTTTCACAAAAAGTCCAATTTTGAGAAGTTCATACTCTATTTTATTAGAAATACTTTTCAGTAATGTTATAATATAGTTAAGAAATGTATTCTTCTTCAAATTTTGTTCAAGAAAAAAAAAATTGCCCAACTTTTAGTGTCGTTATCTTAGATGATCTAAAAATTAAGGTCCTTTTTGTAGTCCAGTCGTCACATATTTTATCGATTACATAAGTTTGCCCTGCATTTTTTTCTTTTCTTAGCTCCTTTATTTTAATATAAAAACAAAGGTCCTGCGTTTTCGTGATAGGGCGGGAACCGTAATTATGTAATGTACACTTCATGGATAAAAAATAGGAGAACAATTCGTCACAAAAGTAAAAAAAAAAGTGTTCTAGCTATAATCAGGGTTGCCACAGATTAATGTACTTGAAAAACTTGGAAAAAGTGACTAATTTAAGCTAAAAAATAACCAAAACGGTCTATTTTTCACAGGAAAAGAGGCCTTTAATCTCAAAAGAAACACGTAACTACTCAAAAATGTAGATTCCATTACACATTAAATTTGTTGTCTTGAATTTACAAAATTAGACGAAATTGCGTTTCTTAATTTGGGGATGAAAACCAAGTTCAAAATCACTATAATAAGTTCTACAAGTAATGTTCGGATAAATTGCAATTCATTTTATTATAAGCCACCTACAAAACTATAAATTCATATAATTCAAATTTTAACTTTGCAGACTTCACAGCCTAAAATACTCTTAAAACAAGGTAAATGGGGTAATTTTTTTACGAAAATATGGAAATATATAAAGTGGAATAAATTCTCAACCAAATAGTTAAATTTTCTACTTAAAAAAGACAAATTTTTAACCAAAAATGAAATAGTTACATTTTCAGTTAATAGCATCAATTAAAAAAACAGAATATGTCATTAAAATATGAAAATTTTGAATAAAATAGGTAAATTTTTAACAAACATTAATTTTCAGCTAATAATCTACATTTTCTACCACAAAAGACAAATCTTTAACAAAATACATGAATTTTCATCAATCTAATTGAATTTGCAAGCAAGGAAATTGATTTTTTTTATCACAAAAGACGAATTTTCTACAAAATACATAGGTTTTCAACCAAATAGTTGAAGTTTCTAGTAAAAAAGACGGATTTTTGACAAAATAGTTCAATTTTCAAAAAAAGAAAACTTTTAAACAACCATAACAAATTATTAATTTTTAACGAAATAGCTAATCATAAAATATGAATTTTTTTATCAGAAAAGAGGTGAATTTTCAAAAAAAATACAATAATTTTTTACCAAAAGAGATACATTTTCATCAAAGGAGATAACTTTTTAAGTTACAAAGTCAAACGTTTTTGTAAAAATGTAACTTTTATTCCCGAAAAGATATATTTTTGACAAAAAGGTCATTTTCAGCCAAGACAGTTGGTCTTTGACAAAATAGTTACATTTTCAACTAAACGATTAATTTTGTACCTAAAGATAATAATTTTTAACAAAAAAGTTGATTTTTCAAGCTTAAGAGTTGAATGTTTTAGAAAAAATTTGAGTTTTAATCCCAAAATGATGAATTTTCAGCGAAAATATTAATTTCTGACAAAAAAAGATGAACTGTGAAGTAAATAGCTAAATTTTTAATAAAAGTGTAAATACGTGTTTGTATGCTTAACCGATCAATTAACTTTTAAAGCCATAAAGATGATTTTTTAACCAGTCAGTTAAATTTTCAGCAACCAAAACCTTGAATTCTCGGTCATGAATGATGACTTCAACAAAATAGTTGAATTTTCGATAAAATAGGTAAATTTTAACTAAATATTAAAATTTCTAACTAAAAAATATGACTTCTGAACCAAATATATAATAGCAAACTCTTCAACCGAAAAGAGTTAACTTTCAACCAGAAATAATCGGATTATCTTCTTGGGTTCTATTAAGTCCGTTCACATGTAAGAAAACAATAAAAAGGGGAAGTATCTTTAAAATAGGGGAAATTCTTTATTTAGGGGGGGAAATAGGTGAAAGAATGTACAGCCTAATATGGAATAGCATTTTCATACCATAAATGACTATAGACTCCATACATAGATGAATTATCCTTTTCGTTAAAAAAGTGTTTATAGTGACTTTTTTTTTAAAGTGACTAAAAAGTTAATTGAATAAACAAGTGGTTTAAGTGATTTTTTAGCAGACCTGGCTATAATATTTCCAGACAGACGGCTTACCGTTTTTCTTTAATAGCTTGCTAATATAAAAGTATTATAAAAAAACCTCATGACATTTTTATCAAAATTATTTTTAAAAAAACACAAGACCAAACTTTGAAAGTCGTTATTTCTAAATGCATTGAATTTTGAATATTTTTGTTTAATGACGTATGCAATTTTGTACGCTTTTTTGGCTTCGAAACGATTTTACTTTTATCTTGAGGTGCATTGGGAGCGATCGAGCTATTCTTGAAAACCTACAATTATATCGAAATTGGCCTCTTTTTAATTTGCGAGGAATCTAGTCGGTTTCCATTTATCTGGAGTCTATTTTTATATGAGGTGTACAGAAACCTATTATAGCTAGAACGCTTAATTGTTCTTATTTTTGTTTGTAATCCCCCCCATTTTTATCTCCGAATTCTATACTGCGTTCTATTTACTGGAAACGAGATATTTGTAAAAAAAAAAAACTTATTTTTATGACGTTTCTCTAAAACTCAAAAGCTTCCCGTTCCCGCCCTGTCCCGCAAATGAAGGTTTCTTTTTATAATTCTAAAATGAAGGGGTTAGGCAAAAATGCATGCGAAACTTATTTAATCGAATCGCCCGTTTATCTACGTGACGACTGAACTATTAAAGTTCCGGGAACGATCTATAAAAAAACTTTGAATTTCAATTTTTCCAGAAATTTTACATCCCTACGCGAGTAAATTGTTCAATTCAGAAACGGCTTGACAATACTGTCGTCTTTGGCGTTTCGATTGCTTAGAAGATCGTTAAAATGGTAAAAAGTGAGTCTACAATGGAAAAGGGACCGATAGAAGCTCCTATAAAAATCTCTGAACCGTTGATAACGATTCCGAATCCGAGGGCTCTGCAAAGAGAGCGTCCCATTGCGCAAGCAACTGTTCCTTCGGTACCTGGACAACCAAATTATTCTCAGTTAATGAAACCTGCGGAAGCAGCTGTTCCTCTAGTACCTGGACAATCAAAATACACTCAGTTACTGAACGTTATTGAGGAACTTGGTAGTGATATTCGACCTGCATATGCCAGCAGTCGTTCGTCTGCTGAACGAATAAAACGTGGACTTGTTCACGCTCGAATGCTAGTCAAAGAATGCCTTGCTGAAACCGAAAAAAGCGCTCGCCAGTAGAAAATTACTTCAAAAAATCTCCAAGTATTTAGCGAGTAATAAAACTTAAAAGAATTTCGATGCCTCAAACGTTTTATTGTGAGAATTCATGTCTGATCCAGAAAGGAATAGTGTTTTAATAGGTTTTTTTTGTAGTTGAAAAACTAGTTTGTCAGTTTCTTTCATTTACTGAAACACCACCGTTCATAATTGTGCGCCCAGTTAGGGAAATCGGATTACAAACAGGCTTGTATTATAAAGTGACTTCATCTGTGAAAAATGAAGTTTGAACGATTGAAAAAAAGTGGTTAGAAAAGTTTATTCAATTCCGCTTCGATTTCGAATTATCATACAAAATATGGGTAATAGGAGACGCGTTAACAAAAGACTGTTCTGCCGATCGACTGTTTCAAAGAGGTTATCACTTTCTAAACCAGCTTGTTTGTAATCTGATTTTCGTAAGTAGACATAAAATTTTGACCGGTGTATTAATTTTGCTCTCAATGTTTGTTTAATGATTGAAAATCCCTAGGCTATATAGTCATCTCTATTATTTTATATTTATATTTTAAGAAAGATAGATAAATCTCCAATGTTCTACCTCTATTAGACTTGACTAAATATTTAAGAAGTCCTATTTAAGATGGACATTTGACACTATTTACTTATTAAATATTGCAATTAAGAAATGGACTTTCGATCCCCGAGCGATAATTTTTTAAACTATAGATTAATATTTATGCCCTTTTATGTTTAATGGAAACGTATCAATTTATTAAAATTTTAATTAATATTTGTATTTAAATTTTTAAATGTATACATTCAATTTTTTATTTATACGTGAACTAACGACATTACTAATTACAATCATAGAGTAGAAGACTTTAATTTTAATCTCAGAATGTTGTCTGAAATAATCGATTTTAGTGCAAATCATGGAAATGGATCTGTTAGTGTTTAAATATATGAAAACGAGAAGGACCAAAGTATAAAATAATATGAAAGACATCGTTGTAGCCGAAAAAGCCTTTAATATTAAGAAGTACAAAGCATGACTTCCTACTGTAAATGTAGGGTGGCCACTTGAACGAAAAATCTGGATTTTTAAAAAATTTTAGTAGAAAAAATGAAACATATTTCAATAAAAAATGATTTAGTTTCAAACTTTCTACTTAAGTCTAAAATTAACAAAGTTTTATTTTACCTGTCGAATTTTGGTCAGTCTAAATTTAAAAAACCCATTTGGCCTGTTCAAATTTGTAATTTTTCAAAGCTTTGAATTTTTAATTCTACGTCATTAAGCATTTCTAGATTCATTTTATAAAATTTTAAGAACTTTCAATTGAAAACTTTAAATTTAAAACATTTTAGATTGGAAATTGTTTATTTTCGAAGATTTAGATTTGAAAATTTAAGTGGCACCACCCTTTATAGTAAAATATAGTTACCAAATATTTTAACCCTAAGACTTTTAGTTATTGTCAGTATTATTTACTTTTTTAATGATTAATTTGTGTTTATTTTCTATCAGTGTAAAATGCTTGTTTGTATTCTCAGAGACGGGAAAAATTAGTTATAGTTATACATTATAGTTATACATTTCTTGCATTTTTCGCAATATGAGAATCCTAAAATTTTGACAGAACTTAAATTCACATTTTGATTTTAAATCCTGTACTATTTAAAGGCAAATTTCATTTGTGATGTTCTGCAATTTTAAAGCCATTTTTCAAACTTAATCTGAATGTAAGTAAACAATTCATAAACTGTAAAATTCCCGTTTTTGAAAATACAGAATATAATGACTGCATTTTGTGGTGCGTCCCTAATATATAAGCAATGATGTTCCTAACTAGTTGAATGGTGTAATGCTCAGGAAATTTAAGAAAAGTGATATTGTAATATATAGCCCGTACCAACACACATAGTAATAAAACTGTTATTAAATCTGACTTATGTAATTTAAATAAATGACTTGCTACTCGTACCTACGACGAAGAAAGATAGTTACAAATCGGAGAATTGTAATCGAAATCCGAAGTATTTTGTACAATGTATTACAGTGCCATGAACTTTAAAAACCCCAACGTTGACTTATTGTATGTTCATAAATTTAATAAAAATTATAAACCAATTCAATCTTTCATTTCCCTAAAAAAATCGATAATCCAAAGACGACAGTTTTGTAAAAAAGCGCTTCTACATTTATTTACATTACTAAAATTTATTTCACGTCTATTCTATTTAATACTTTTAATAGAAAATTATCTTTAATTTCTATTTGTAGGTTTTTTAAACCTACATATTTGTTTACATCTTTTTTTATTCCCAGATTCTAAATTTGATATAAGTATAAGCAAATTCTCTTTTGTTTCAGATTACTTCAAAAATGTTCTCCACACTTGATTCCTTTGACACGATACTTTCAGCAGATTCAGTAGAATGGTGCCCCATTGAAAATTTCAGAGACATATTCGTTTGCGGAACTTATAAGTTATTAGAAAAAGAATCTATAGATGCATCCGAATCGCAAAAACGTGTGGGACGAATTTATCTGTTTCAAGTAGAACATGGAAGATTAAATTTGCTCGAACAGTTAGAGGGTGCTGCAGTTTTAGATATGAAATGGGCCCGCTCAAGGGTTTCCAATAAGATTTTGCTCGGGGTTGCAAATGCCAAGGGAATGTTACAGATCTATGAATTGATGGGTGATTCGAGCCCATGTTTACGATTTCTAAAGCAAATTCACCTCGAGAAACCAGGAGAAGTTGTGTTGGCTTTGTCTCTAGATTGGTCGATTGGAGAGCAATTCATTAATAATTGTTCTACAAGAATTACAGTCAGTGCTTCGAATGGTTCAGTCCACGTTTTTGAATTAACGGATGAAACGTTGGAGGAAATTAAATCTTGGCATGGTCACGAGTACGAGGCTTGGATTACTGCTTTTGATTACTGGCATCCAAATATTGTTTATTCTGGTAAAAATTAGAAATATTTTTATCATTTAAATTTGAAAGTAAAGAATTCCAACAGTCACTTGACTTGACTGTTGCTTCAGAAAAATAAAAGCTATCTTTGAATGTTTAAGGTGGAGATGACAGCAAATTTAAATCTTTCGATATCAGGGTCGACACTCCAGTAATGATTAATCGATCTCACTCGGCTGGAGTCACTAGTCTTCACAGTAATCCCGGAGAACAATTTTTGTTAGCCTCTGGAAGGTAATTCACGAAAAAACAGAATTTAATTTTCCCAAAAATTAAGCGAAATTATTAATCAAAAACAAATACTTCTATTCTGATTAGATATTTTTTCAAAAGTATTAACAACTCTTTATGAACTATAAAAAACACGCGTGCTGTGCGTGAGATTGTCCTTTTTTAAATATAAACATAATATTAATAAGAAATTTGTGTATTTCATAGTGACGCGATTATCCAAAAAAAAAATGGAAAGCAAAAGGATAACTTTTATGATAAGTATTCACGAAAGCTGATATCCTAACTTCAGATATTTTAGTGCAATACATGTATAAACAATCAAACCGTGCATGGCTTTGAAAGTTAGCAATTTTTTGTGGGAAACACTAACATAACCTAAAGTTGTTCTAAATTGTAATTTCAATCTTTAAAATCAGATGATTTTTCTTTAGAATAATATATTCGACGGGAGACGCGAACATACAATTTTCTTGCTCAAATATTGTAAATATTCTTTGAAAACTAATGAACTGTTATTAACAATATACATTTTAGGCGCGAGAAACACTAGCATAACCAAAAACTGTTTTAAATTGTATATCTTCTTTTAAACCTATAAATATATATTTCTGGTAAAGACTTTAAACCTAATCTAAAATTGTTCAAAAATACTTTATCTTCAAAATCAAATGATGTTTTATTAAAGTACCGATTTTCGGTATAAAGTACCAACATAACCTATCATTGTTAAAAGGTTATGAATCGGAAAAATAGTATTTAAAAGATTTTAAAACCGATTTGCAACAAAAAACACTAACATATTCCAAAAATGTTAAGAGATTCTAAATCTTGTTTAAATTAAAATTATTTTTGTTTCAAAATTTAATTATCAATGTCGGTTCAAAGGGTTCTCAATTTTATTTTTAAAAGAATTTAAATTTAAATTGGCAATAAATTATACTCATAAATTTTCAGTTACGATGAGTGCTTGAGACTCTGGGATACCAGAAAATTGGGTCGACCTATTTCCAATACGAATTTAGAAGGAAGTGTTTGGAGACTGAAATGGAATACACTCGAAAACAATTATCTTTTGGCGGCTTGTAGCCACAGCGGTTTTCGGGTGCTTGATTGTAAAAATATCGAAAAGCCAATGATTTTGGCGGAATATAACGAGCATGAAAGTCTGGCGTATGGCTGTGATTGGTCATTCTTAAATAGCACGGAACTTTTTCAACGAGATTTGTACCCTGAACCAGGACGACAAATTTCTCTAGTTAGCACTTGTTCCTTTTATGATCATTTGTTAAACTTGGCATTAATCGAATTTTGCTAAACAATTTCTGAATCGATCTTCAAAAGTTTGTAGGAAATATTTGTATGTAAGTGTAAAAATCTATTAATCGAATGACTGAAATTTATTGATTGAAAAACATAATTTCTAGACTATTTTATTTGATCGAATTGTTTTTAATTTCTATTTTTATACGTTATAATGAAAACAAACGCAAAAAAAACTATTTTATTTTCGTTTAGAGATTTTAATGTTATGAGAGATGCAAACGTGCATAAAAACTATTATAATGACGAAAACTTTATTTTAAAAATTACAATTAATTATCGGTCTTCGAAATGAGACTGTTATTTATGATTTCTTATATTTTGTTAAATATTATATCTATATATGTATATTTAATATGATATTTAGTTGAGAAAAACAATTTTTGTTCATAATTATTTACAGAAGAATAAAAAGACATTTAAGTTAAAAAAAAAGTTTTCATTCTATTATATGCGTAGATTTCTTCAACTAAGATGCAACAAAATGTTTTATATTAAAAAGGTTGAATATCAAACAATGTATGGATAGAACAAAAGTTTAAATCATCATAGTGACGCGGATAAAAAAATATATTAAAAACCATTCATTTGTGAATGCCTGGTTTTTAATAAAGTTCGCTAACAAATATTTGCCCAATATTTGAACCAAACTATTCTGAAACGGAATATTCTAAACGTAAAAGTAAATTATAAAGGTTTTGATAGTAATATTAAGTAAAATTCTGTTTTATTCTTGTATCGGTTGAAGACCTATCAATTTTACGGAAAAGAATCAACTATCCGGAACATGAAGTTAAAGTTTCTGATCAAGATCAAATCGATCGGATACATTAACATCAAATTTTTGACATTTTATTTTATTTCGTGACATCGAAAGGTCGTCAATATTACTATTCGTACATTTATGACATACTTTTACGTTTAGAATATTTTCTCCAAAAGCGAGGGCTTCCCGCTCTTCGGGCCTCTTTTTAGTTGGTCAGCCACTGACGCGTACAGGGCCAGCGGTGGGAGGTGAATGAATGAGCATGATTTCACTGTGAATTTTCAGCTTAAAAAATAAATTTTTGAACAAAAAGACAAATTTTCAATAAATAACATGATCATCATGTTATGATCATCGCGCGCGGCTCGCAAGTTTGGGCACGCCTACGGCGCACGTTTCATCAATCGCGATCGGATATTTATTCTTTGCATTTGGTATACTTTAATAAAACTTTATCAAAAATATCTCTTTTATATGACAGTATTTATATGCGTCTTCGTATTCTGAATTTTCTACTTCATTAGGTATAATTAAAGATTGAGTTTCTCGCCGCGCTTGATTTTTGAATGACATTTATAAACAGGTTTTGTTCAATAATTTCTTTCGTAACTTTGGTCGTTTTTCCACAATTTTTTTTTATTTTTTTATTTTCAATGTTATTTTTCACATATAAAACAAAAAGGACGCGTCCTATCAAGAAGTGATTCTTAACGAAATTTTAGATCTTTTTTGGATCACACTTTTTGTTAAATCATATTTTTTTGTATCCTGCCTAGTTTGACCACAAAATGGAATTTTTGATTTTTCATTATTTTTTGTGCAATCAAAATTTGAATGTTCGATTTTCCAAGAAAATCCAAAAAGTTGCTATGATAATCTTGTAGGGCTTTAAAAAATCAATATTTTTCTTCTCTTGGCTTTTTTTGATATCGTTTTATAAACGAAGAGTTATTGTTATTTAATTTTATATTGCAGTTTTAAAAAAGCACAAACTCGAAAAAAATCGCTGACTTTAAAAAAAAAATCCCTGAAATTTCTAAGTTTTTCCAGCTAAAAAAAAATTCCCTGAAAATTCCAGGTTTTCCAGGTAGGTGAGTATATTAATTCAATTAGCCGTCACTATGAGATTAAAAAAAATAGAACCTGATCCAAACAGATTTTCGGTCAATCATTCTGCAACCTGCTAGAAACAGGAGGGAAATTAAATTTGGACTTACATTTGCAGATCTCTGATTGCTTCCTTTCTTCAAAATCAGAGTCTAAAATAAAAATATGAAGGATTAGGTGTAAGCCGAAAATCCTAAAAATGCAAAGTAAATTATCTCGAAATAAAAATAGGCATTTGTTTTATTACCTGCAATAAAATGCGGCGATGCGTCCGTAGTAGACCTGGGTCCTAAGAACTTCCGAAGAGTTTTAAAATGTTCGGGAAAGTCCCAAATTTTATCACGATCAGTGGGAGGCATCCGAAATACTAACAAAATATTTAAATCGTAAAATCAAAATACTTTACGTGCAAAATCTGAAGATTGTTAATTAAATTAATATGAAAATTTTAACTTTTAACTATACTTAAAATAATACTGTATAAATAGATTATAATTAAATCAAACCTTTTGTAAAATTTTAATATATCTTCTAAGAAGATAGTGAGAGGGGAATTTAACACTGGAGAATGTTACATAAATTGTTTTATGAAATTAATTAATTTTTCAAAGGACCTCAAATAATTTAATTGAGCTACGATATGAATTTGTAAAGATATACCTTATATTTTATGATTCAAATATTTTTTATTTACGCGCAAGTTTCGAATTTAGAATTTTAAATCATATGAATTTAACGTGAATTTTAAACACCTATAAATCAAAACAAAAACCAAGCTCTATATTTACATATAACAATGTAATGATACATTGAACTAGGATAAATAATAATTAAATTATTTAAAAATACGCAAAATATACTTGTAGAAATTTGACTATACAATAAATAAAAAACCTTGGAAAATATTTATTTTCCACAAAAGCAAAGGAAATTAATTAAAATTATTATTATTATTACACCATTAAGCCGTTTCCTTTTCGGAGTAGGAATGAACTAAAAACTAAAATGTTCAAACTCATCGTTTTTTTAGTGCGTTTTGAGACACATTTTGGAACTTAAGCTCAAATGAAGTATCAGCTATTTGTTTTATATTTACTCAAGTCAAAGTTCCAGCAATTTCTTCTAACAACAAGTCGCGATTTGTTTTCCAACGGTTTAGCAGCGCCACTAAAAGTTCAGAAATGGCGCGAATGGAGTGTCCCTGAAAACCGGCTAACTCCTGAAAAAGCGCATCTCCTAAATAAATACCTTTCAGAATGACTTCCGTCGACAAATTATTTATTTAAACACAACATTTTACCCGTTCGTGAATAAAAACACACGAAAAACACAGAATTAAGATTTTTTCGCAATCACAATTTTGTTCAATTGTGATCTGAAGGATAATTAAACTACGATTTCATGAAATTATTGGCGAATTTAAATTATAACTGATTTTGGCACATGAATCAAATTCAATTTAGTGCAAACACCAGCAAAATTTAATCTTAACAAGCTAAAACCCCGGACCACGTAGCGACGATTTCGTGTACCAGAATGATGCTCGGCGGCGACTGAGAGGTATGCCAACTTCAGGAAATTAATTACGAAAACTTTTTCGCATATTTTCAAATTGTTTACTTGAAATTTAATTCTCGTTTCAATTTCAAACTTACAAATTTAAAAAATAAGAAAACATAGTGATGATTATTTTCGCATAGAAATTGATTGACAAGCGTCAAGAAATCGATCGTCAAAGTTTTATGAAAGAAAATTTTATTTTGACAACACTGCATTGTGGAGGATTCTGGGTAACGATGGAAAAACTCGAAAGCGGTGAAATATAGTTTGAATTTAACTCAAATGTCTAAATTCCATACTAAATTCTTTCTTAATTTATTTTAAAAAAAGTCTTATATTAGAAGCAAATTAATACAAATTAAGGAGTAATTTTTTTTTTAATTTCTTGTTCGTTTTTCTGGAAAATATTAAATTATAAATAACTTGATACTTTCAGTACAACACAATTAGGTATTTGAACTTCAACCATCATCTAACATCACTTCGTTGACTGCTGAAGGGTAAACAGGGGACTAAATGCATGCGTGATTCGATCCATTTTTGTCCTATTTTGCTAATATCTTTATAGAAACTAATTTTTTTATATAAGTGCATTTGAAAAACAGTTTTTATTTATTTATAGATATTTAATGAAATAATACAATAATAATAACTATTGTTAATTACAAAGATATTACAGAAATAAAGTTTTGTTCCATGTATACTTAAAAACCTCTAAACAATACATTTTAATTGTAAGCGCCTAAAAAGTATAATTTTAGAATTTATATTAAAAATTTTTTTAAATTTGACAGCTTTACAATTAAAAATTTAATTATTTTTAAATTAAAAATTAAAGTTGAAAGAAAAAACAAATAAATATTTAAGGCTGATAATTTTTAACGTGGAATAATTTATTTTTAATCGGATAGAAAGTTCAACAATTTAAAATATGAAGCTATTAAAATTGAAAAGTGAAAAACTGAAAATTTATGAACTTGAAAGATTTAAATTAGAAACACATATAAATCAGCAAATTTTAATTTGTTAAAAAATTAGAAACACTGATTTATTAATTTTTTAAACCGATAAATTGTTTTAAAATATTTTGAGCTTAAGGATATAAGTTTATATTAATTTAAAATACAAGACTGAATAATAAGTTTGATAGACTTTATTTATGAAATGGCTATTAATAAATATAACTCTAAACAAAAAATGCGGAAAATTTAAAAACTGAAGCGATTAAATTTTGACAAGAAATCACTATGCGTGCGATTATTGAATGTTTCCATATTTTAAGTATTACGTATTGTACTGAAATGTGTTAAATTAAGTCAAAAATACGTATTTTTATCTGCATAAAGAAAATCATTTGGAACCTTTTAAACCTTTAAAAATGTCTTAAAATGTCTTAAAATCTTCTGAAAGCTCCGTAAATCCTACAAATTTCTGTGAAGCACCATTAAATCGTTTTAAAATATTTTTAAATAGGTACTTAGAAAATTTTTTTAATTATTTAAAATGTCTCATCATTTCTTAAGCCTCTTGATATTACTTTCATTCCTTAGAGTTAATGTTAATCATTACATGAAATCCTGTGAATTTTCGGAAATTCTTTAAAAATAACTTTTAAAATCTTGTAAGATCCTTTAAAATCTCCTGAATTCTCTTGAAATCTTTTAAAACCACTTGAAACCTCAGAAGTTTTTTAATTTTCCACAAAATATTTTTCATTCTGTTTCATTTCAACATAAAATGTAATCTTTAATCAAATACAGTAAACCCTCGCTAATATGAACTCGAAGGGACCCGAATTTGGATTCTCAACGAAACTTATAATAGTTGAGATTTCAATCCAAAAATATTTTTATTTTGAATTAAAAACATTTGAATTTACAAAAAATTAATTTTTTAAAAATATATAGTTGAATCCTCCACCAAAAAGATGAATTCTGCACCAAAAAAAAGAATTTTCCATATAATAGTTATATTTTCTAGCAAAGAGATGAATGTTGAACTAAAATGATGAATCTTCAGAACAAATCAAACATTTTTAAACAAGTAGTTTAAATTTTAACCAAAGTTATGAATGTCCATCCAAAAATGTTTTCACTTTACTTTTTTGAAGACTATATGCATATATTTTCTTAGGTTTTTCGAGAAAATCCAAAAATATGTTTCATATCTTTACAAAATTTAAAAATCCTAAATATTTTTTAAGCTGACAATTTTTGAAATATTATGTAATGTTTTAAACTCTTTTTAAATAATTTTTTTAAAATTAATTTGTCAAATTAAAGAATTACTTTAAATATTCCTAGGAATATTTAAAAAAATTGTATTATGTTAAAACTTTCTAAAAGCTTTAAAAAAAACTTCAAAATTTAATTTCTAAATGTTCAAAAATCTACATTTTGTTTTAAGATTATTAAGATCTTTTTAAATTTGAAATTATATCTTAAGTATTTGAAAAAACTTCTGAAATTTTCTCTAAAATTTCCAGATTGTTTTTTTTTTTTAATTTTGGAATAGTTTTCAGTATTCTACCTAAATAAATTTGGTAAATAAAAAATGATATCAAATTTTCCCGGAAATAATAATAAAACATTTTAAATGTTTTAAACCCTTTCAAAATGCTTAAAAAGCTTATTTTTACATCTTTTAAAAACTTCTAAAGAAAAAACAGTTGAACTCAACCAAAAAAGACAAATTTTCTCAAAATAGTTAGGTCCTCAACTAAGGTGAACGTCCCAGTAATCGTGAAGCCAATTTTTTTGCTTTTTATTTTATTAGAATGAATGTCGTTTTTATTTTCTATTATAAAATACTAAAAATAGTGGGTTTTATAATTAATTGTTACTTGTAACATATTTTTACCAGTATATTTCAAATATGTATAACCAAACTAATATCTTTGGTATAACCAAGTTTTACGATTACTCAGACCGTCACGATTGCTGGCACATTCACCTTAAAACAGATTAATATTTAATCAAACAGTCGAATTTTTACCCAAAAAGATTAAATTTTTACCAAAAGATATACCAATTTGCCACGAAATAGTTTTTACGAAAAAGATTATTTTTTCAACAAAAAAGACGGTTGTTCAAAGAAGTAGTTAAATTTTCAGCCAATTACATTAATAATTATGAATCTCCAACGAATAAAAATGATATTTTAATACAGTAGTGTAACTGCTAACTAACTAGTTTAATTTTCAAACAAATTAGATTAATTTTCAAACAAGAAGATTAGTTTTCTTTCGTAAAAGATGAAGTTTCAACAAAATAGTTACACTTCCAACAAAAAAATTAATTTAAAAAAAATGTAACTGTTGATATTTTAACTAAAAAAGATGTTATTTTTACTCAAAAACAGTTGAATTCATCCAAAAGGAAGATTTTGTAACAAAGCAGTTGAAGCATCAACTAAAAACATTCATTTTTAACCAAGCAGTTATATTTTTCACCAAAAATGGTTCTATTTCTACCAAAAGAGATGAATTTCCAAACATTTTTTAAACAGATTCGATTTATTCTTAAAAAATTGAACATTCTCTCAGAATTAAAAAAATATTAGTTTGATATATTTTTAAATCTTTTAAATATGTCTTAAACGTACTTGAATTTAAAAAATTTTTAATGGTGCAAAATTAAAACTTTTTGCTTTGAAATCTTCTAAATTTTCTTTTGAAACTTTATGAAATTATTTGAAATCTTCATCAATTTTTTTTTTAAATTAATATTTGAGCAAATAAAGTCATTTTACAATTTCTGTTTTTTTGTTTATTCATTTTAAATGTGTTGCAATCTTTTTCAATGAAAAAAATTTTACTTTTAGACACAAAAAACTATTTGAAATCTTCCCTGGAATCTTAAGAATTTTACCTTGATTCTTTTAAAGTGTTTGAAAATTCTTAACAAGCTTCTTTTTTTCATAATCTTCCAAAATCGACATTCCCTTTCAAATTTTTTGAAATCTTCTCAATATTAAAACTATTTATGAATCTTTTCAAAACTTCTAAAAATTCTTTTTATCTTTTGGAACATTTAGTTTTATTCAAACTTTTTAAACTTTTGTAAAACTGAAAAAATGCATTTAAATCTTCTAGATTCTTTTTCGTGATGCTTTGAAACCTTCAAAACTTAAAATTAATTTTTTTAAATAAAAACTAATTCTTTAAACAAATTTTTCTCATATTTTTGAAAGTATGAAAAAGCTTACAAATTATAGAGTGTTAAGAGCGGAATTATTTCGTATAATACATATTTAAAAAGTACCTTCTACCTAAAACTTTTCTTTTATATCAATAGTGTTTAAAAACATTTCAATATAAATATTGTCATAGACAAAAATTGGACGTGGCACCATGCACCGACATTTAGCACTAAAATTACGGTAAGAATACCCGGATTCTTTCATCACATGTAGACACTCCCAATAATATTATTTATTTAAAAAAATTAATTTACAAAATTGCAAGTGCAGAGATTTCTTGATCATTATTAAACGATAAAAAATGGAAAACAGCTACTAAAAATCATATAATAACGCAAAGTCGCAACTAATCAGGCTTTTGATAAGGATTTGTGCGAGATATTGTTACAACATACTTTTTTATAGATACAATTTTGAATGTTTAAACTTGTTTAACTGTGTTGAAAGCATCAAATTAAACACTGCAAACATTGTAATAAAGTTTAAATATATAAAAATATCTTTAAAGTTTAAAATCTCAAATAAATGCAAATAAAAAAAGAGGAAAAAGGAAGTAACATGCAACAAGTAACGAGTTTGCTTCAAAAATCAAAACTCTGCTCCAGTTACTTTCAAACTTGAAAATCGACCGCTAGAGTGCGCAGTTGTGTGTCCGATATCCGCAGTTCGAGATATCTCGTTGGCGCGGTCAGTTCGATAAAAATCAGTCCATGTTGGTTCGTCCGGGCTGTCTTGTCTTCTTTATCCAGGAAGCTCTCTTGGAAGTGCTTGGAAGTGTCAAAAGTTGCTAAAAAGTGTCGTGTTCCTCGCGAGTGCCTGTTAGATTATCTTGGACCTGTCAAGCCGAATAAACATCCGGAAATTCCAGCACAGCTTCCCTTGTTTTTCTTCCGTTCCAACCTCTCTCGGTGAGTGAAATAGTACAACTCAAATTATTTAAGTATGATTATGGATTCCGAGGAGTGTCCACAAATTGAAGTTCTCTAAGGATCAGCTGCAGGGTGCGCTGATCCTGTCACATAATGACCCACAAAAGATCTCACTAGTTCAACACCTGTCACTTTTGGACGCGTTCCATGAAGTTCAACTAACAAGTTGAAAGGTTAAAAGGACTGGAAATGAAGTTTAGGATCATTCTCATCCATAGTGCTGTACATGCATGATCTCTAGAAAATCCTTCAAATATCATTTTGAGGATTCATGGAAAGCAAAATAATAATTTTGTAAAGATAAAAAAAAAATGGTTAGGAGGTTCCTTTTCAGAAGAAAAGATTGTTGATTGTAAATTAGATTTAAATTCAATAATGATTCGAACGCGTTAAGGAGTTCCTTCCGCCAATTAATTTAGAGTAGTTTGTGGTGCGACGAACCGTGTCTCGTCACTGATTATTGCCATTTAAATTTAATATAAGTCTACCCCTTTGATTGTATTTAGAGGGTTTTTGACCAAATGATATCGTGATTATTTTAAATTTTATGTAGTATTTTTGTGGAGTATTGACTTGTCCTGCACTCCATTTTATCGAGAGCTTTGCGTGGCAAGGACTTTTTATCGATCTGTAGCGATTGTAAACAAACGGTAACAACACGAGAAAAAATTACAGGGTTTCGCTAATGCTAGTCTCAATGTTGTGGAATAATTTCAGCGAAAATAATGAATAATAAAGACAATTAGTATAAGATTTTGTAATAAATTATTCAGGAGTTATTCTAATTTATTGATTTTGTCAGAAAATCATGAGTGGGGACAAAGAATAGTAAATTACACTGAGTATTTTAAATATATTTATCCATTTAATTTTACTGACTGTAATGTTATAAGTTATTTAAGAATGTACAATACGTACAATCAATCTCAAAAGTCGCCAATGTTTAAAACGTTTTATAAAATAGAAAACTATAGATCTATTGTTAATTTTCTGCAAATATTGACGAAGGCTTCTAAGCGCGGATTCTCTACAATTTTATTTGGGTGCTTGTTATTAAAATTTAAACTAGCATTGTTTATAACAATAGTAACTGCATGATTTCTAAATTTATTTTTTGAAGAATACGCGCCTAAATAGAATTGTAGAAAATCCTGCACAGAATAAAATGAGGCCTTGATCATTAGGATTATATAAGATATTGTAACTTTTCTCTAAACAGAAAGCAAAAACTGAAACTCTAAATCTCTACAGTTAAATAAAAAATATTAGCTTCAATTTTTCTCTCAAAAGCATGCTTACAAGCCTCCGTGAAAATTTGCTGAAATTAATAATAGATCTATTATTGTCAATTTGATCAATAGTTTTAAAGATTGGCAACTTTTGAGATTGATTTACGTAGGATACATACTTAAAAGAAATTCTTGAATTTTATTCTGTCTTGAGCTTAAAGATACAAATCCGCGTCAATTTTCAATTTCACAAAGCTCAGCGTGAGCGACACGTAAAAGTCTATATATTGTCAACTCTCGAGGGCGATGTCCCCCGATCTTTTGTATTCCCCTCGTACAGATGTTCATTCATATATAAGCGAAAGAAATCAAAAGGCTTAATACACACACGTGTGATGAAATCCGTGCAAGAAAACTGCCGAAAACAGAGTTTTTACTTTCTACTTTATCTTTTTATTTTTCAGTCGAGAATCAGAGACAGAAAAATCTCAAAAATCTGATTGCTTCACGTATGACACCATCAAATTTAATCGATTTCTGGTTATATGAACCTAAATAAGTATACTATACCCATCTTAAGTTATCTTAATGTTAATTGTTTGTGAGTTAATATTTAGTCTCCTAAGAAGATTAAAAAAAGCGATCAGAATTCCATAAAAATGAGCCAAGATGAAGATATTGGGTGCATTTTTAAATAAGATATTGTAAATTCAGTACAAATCTCAATGCTTTCTTAAAATTTTAATGAAATCTAATATACTAAACATTTTACAACGTCGAAAAAAAAGTTGAAAAAATTCGAAGACATCTCGTCTGTAGAAAACTAATATGTAATAGAAAACAAATGATGTATACACAAGAACGCCAATAGAACAGCAGTTTCGGGGTTTGTCTCGCAATAGCCTTGTGATTAAACCAGTCATTGGAAACGTAAACAGTCTATTATAAACTGGTGACGACTCATTGTTTACGGCCTTTACGCTGCCACGCGGCTGTGTAACTGCATGGGCCAGCCAGCAGTTCTTTGAATTATTAAATCAATCGCTCGTACACAGGCGTTCTTGTGTATTTTATATAAATAAATTTGATAGAAACCTCATGACTACTCATTTCATATATTTTACCAAAAATATTTCGTTCTGCAGAAAAAATTATTCAACTTTCGAACAAATTCGTCTCAACTTTAAACATGTTACATCAAAGTTGAATAAAACATTGAATTTACACTATCTTTGCAATATCTCGACAACATTACTTCATCCTGGTTGATTAAAATGTATCTCATATAATTAACATTAAAAAAAACTCACGCATCGATAAATAGGCGGTGTCAGACTCGTGATCGGTAATGTAGATTCGATTATTGCTCAGTCATTTTTTGAAAAACTTTTACTCTATATTATTATTTAGGAATCTTATTGTTCGCAAATTCAAGTTTCACTTAATTCATATTCAGAATATTACCAGTTCTATGCTGAAAAGATTTCAGGTTTCACACTCCTTCCTCTCATTTCCACCTTTTTTTTCAAAAAAAGAATTCCTCTTTTTGTCTGATTTTCAGGAAACTCCTCTGTTTCATGATTTTTTTTGCCTAAATAAGAACTGAATGAATGGTTATATGAAATATAACTACTGTTATATTTTTGGTTCAGAATTCATCTATTTCTTATGTTAAAAATGTAACTGCTTGGTTGAAAATTAGAGTATTTGATTGTAAATTTAATTCATTTGTTAAAAAGTCATATTTTGTCGAAAATTCAACTGTTCCGTTGAACATTCGTGCTCTATATTTTTTTGGTTGAAATGCTATCCTTCTTGATCGAAAATTCGACCATTTCGTTGCGAATTTACTTGTTATATGGTTATAAAATTAAACTGTTTTTTTAATTCGTCAAATTTGACATTTGACCATTTGGGTATAAATTCATCTTTATAGATTAAAAATTCGACTATTTTTTTTTTTATTCAAGTGTTGTTTTTAATTCCTTACTTCGTGGAAAGCTAATTTCTTTTTTAATAGTCCAACTATTTGATTGAAAATGGAATTAATGCATGCAACATTTTGATTTAAAAACCCAGTGTTTTGTTCAAAGTTAATTTTTTTTTTTATAATTTAAATATTTGATTGAAAATTTCATTATTTTCTTGAAAACTAAACTATTTTGTTAAACTTTCATCTATCTTGTTTAAAAATTTGATCATTTGTTTGCAAATTCATCATAACCAGAAAAACAGGTTTTCGCAAATGTATCTGTCTGTATGCCTGTCTGTAGATTTGTGGTCTGTTAGCACGATAAGTTCGTTAACGAGGCATTTTGGATAAAAATTCCAAAAGTTAGAGCATTTAAAAAATGTTTGAGACTACTTTAGTCTACATTTAGAAATGCTATGTACGGCTGATCGTAGCACACGTAAACTCGAAAGTTTTATCCTTACGACTTTTTTGGGTAAAAGAAAATTAACAGAGTTATAGCATTTTCAAAATCAAAAAAAAAAAAGCGACAATTAACATTTTAAGGTAGACAACGCTCGTTATAACAAAAGTCAAGGTAACAAAAACGTTAATTTTTTTAAGCCCTACAAGATTATCATAACAACCTTTTAATTTTTCGTGAAAAATTGAAAATTCAGATTTTGATCGTAACAAAATAATGAAAAATCAAAAATTCCATTTCGCCGTCAAAGTATGCAAGATGCAAAAAAATATTATATCACAAAAATGACGACCCTAAAAGAGATCTGCAAATTTTGTATTGATCAGTTTTGTAAGTGACACGTAGTTTTTGTTTTATTCGTAAAAAATTACATTAAGAATAAAAAATTCTATTCATGGACAAACGACACAAGCTACGAAAAAAAATAATAAGACAACAGTTGTTCACCCCAAAAATAGTTAAAAATTTGTTGTAAAATATTTTTGGATTAAACGAGTAGTTTTTGCTTTAATAACAAGGGAGACGACTTTAGAGAAACTCGAGTGCGAAGCACGAGACACGCGATGAGAATTTGTTCGTTAAAGCCGAAAGAGATTTAGCAAAAGAGAATTCGCAATCACCAAATTACAGTTTTCATCATCTTGGTAGGATGCAAATTCAACTTTTTAATTGAAAACTCCTTAAATTTTACTTCAAACTCAACTATTTCTTCGGAAATTTAACGTTTTTTCTTACAATAATATTCTTCTGTAGGTTAAAAGTTCACCTATTTAGTCAAAAATTCCAACCTTTTCGTTGAATTTTCGTCAATTTTCGTCTTTGGGTTGAAAATTTATATTTTTTGGTTAAAAATTTAACTGTTTTGTTGAAAAATGCACGCCAAAAATAATATTTGGTTGAATATACAAAATTTTTTATGGATTAACCCTAAAATGTGGTTATTATATGGACAAACAAATATTTGGTTGATCCAAGAAAATTTGTAAATGGCTTACCATGGAATTGCGTCATCTTGTGTGAATAGTTAAGTAGTTTATTAAATTATTAAATATCACAAGAGTAAAAAATTTCAAGGCAATCCACTTGCAGTGTAAATTCATAAATTGTGCTGGATTTTTTGTTTATTAGGTTAAAAACGTCTTTCTGTTCTTGTGTAATCAAAACCCTAATCAAGTAATCTTACGTATTTTTCACATTATCCTATAATCCTAAACGATTCCCTTCCCAGATCACTTATTTTGATAAGGTTTACCCAGATACAAACACTTTTGTTTTGTTTTTGCGGCGCTATTGAACGTGCACTGTCAAAAACAAAACGATTCAACCAAAAACTTTTATCAATTGAACGAAAATCATTTGGTCAACTAAACGAAAATGTTGTTCATTGAACCAATATATTTTCTGAAGTCAGCCAACTGCGGCCAACAAAACGTTTTTGTTCAATGAAGAAAATTTGTTCTGGGTGCAGTATATTTCAACTTTAAATATCTGTTCTGAGAGCATTTTTGGTTGTATGTTCTTAAATTTTAAATAAAAAAATGAATGTATATTACTCCTTAGTAGGGCAAGAAAATAGAGAAAAGTTCACATAAAAGGAGAAATGAAAAATGAATTCCAGACTCCAAGAGATATGAGGTCTGGATCTGTAAGTCGGGAGTAAATTCTAAAGGCTAGATGGCTAGATGTAGTATATGAAGTTTCGTTTAAAGAAATTTTATCCCCAGTCACCAGACGACTCCTGAAGATGCTTTAGCATCTGAGCAATTCCAAGTGCTTAGTATAATTTTTTAGTGAAAGCAAAAACAAAACCTCATTCCCTTTTTGAATAACCATTTTTGTTTACGCAAAATTGGTTTAAAAAATTTATTGTTCGTCATTTCTGGAAATAATAAGACTTCTTATTCTTAAAGTCTTGAGTTTTAAATTCCCATTTTTTAAGAATCCTGTTGATAAGTTTGATTTTAATTGCGGAGCAAAAATTTTGATTTGATTATTGCGGGAATCACAGTCCGTCCTCTCTTTTATCTAAATCAATTTTTCCTTGTTTTACAAAGTTTCGTATTCATTTTTCAATAATTATATATATACAGATTCAAGACATTAGAATACACGAAGTTTTGAAAGAAACTTTTTTTGATAATACCAATTTCAATTATTTCTTAAACGGGCCAAAATTCTCTAAAACAGGCGAAATAAGAAGATTTTAAAGAAAGTCGGTGTAGGATTAAATTTCTAATATTTTGAGTAAAAATATGGCATTTCCAACTGAATAGGTGAATTGTGAACCAAAGAGTTAAATTTCAAATAAAAAACGTGAATCTTGAACCAAGAAGATAATTTTGTACCAGCAAAAACGAATTGTCAAGCAGACATGCATTTTTAACAAGCTATTTAAAGTTTTAAACAAGTAATTACATTTCCAACCAAAAAAAGATGAATTCTTAACGAAAAATGTCGAATCCAAAAAAAGTCGAGTTTTCCACAAAACTTTTAAACAAAGTACAGTGAGACTTGGAGACTGTGCCGTTTTTATGGGACTGTTGGTGGTGAAGAACAAACTCGAGAAAGTGCCGCTTCGGAATTTTCATCTAATGTGATGAATCTTCAAAAAAGAAATGAATTTGTAACAAATTAGGTCAATAGTTGAACAAACGTGTGTTTTCTGTGTATAAGATAATACATTTTTGTGAAGCCTATACCGGTTTTTTTATACATCAACATACATCAACAATGGATTCTTTTTTAATTACAACAATGTTTTCAACTAAACTTTTTTTTATAAATTAAAAAACAGTGTAATTTTAAAATGCCTTTATAAGGACTTGATATCAAGTCCAAACATGTTGCCAATTAATAAAATAAAATTTTGTATATAAGAAAAGGCATAGGCGTCAACTAAATTTTTTATTTCACTTGCGGAATATTTTAAGGCTCAAACAAAGCATATTAATTTCAAACAAAATAATTGCATTTTTAACCAAAAAAGATTACATTTCTATCAAGAGGGATGAATTTTTAAAACAAAGGGGCGAATTTTCAACAAAGAAGTGTAAATATTCAACCAAACAATTGCATTTTTAATAAGAAAAGAACAATTACATTTCTACCAAAGGAGTTACTTTTTAAACAAAACAATCGCATTGTTAACCAAAAACGAATATGTTTCAACCAAATGAGATAAATCTTTAAGCCAAAAGGACCAATTCGCAACAAAATATTTTAATTGTCAACCAACAAAGATTTTTCAATCAGGACAGAAAAAATGTTAACTAAACTGTTTAATTTCAAGTCAAAAAACGAATTTTTTACAAAATACTTGAATTTTCAGAACAAGAATATACATTTAAAAATTTTTAATTTTTAACTAAATTGTTGAATTTCCAAACCAAAAAGATGAATTTTCTATGAAACAATTGAACTTTCTTAACAAAATTCTTGAACAAAAGAGATAATAACGCTACAAATCATGTTTTAACAAAGTAGTTTTTAAAATTATCTTAAAAATTAAAAAAAGTCTAACTTTAAAATGCCTTGATAATGACTTTTAATATAAAGTCGAAATATATTGACAATTAATAAAATTTTCATGAAAGGAGATAAATTTTCAACACACAAATTGTATACGGAAAAGTATATACTAAAAAAATATTAACCAGAATAAGGAATCAAAAAACCTATCTACTAATAAAAATATATTTTTCAATTCTGTTCATCTATTTTCCAATCTTTGATCTTCTTGAATTTTGTTCTTGGGGAGCTTCCATAAAGGATATGACATTTGCGTGGGTGTGTGGAGGGGGGGGGGGGGTACACATTGGGACAGGCTGTAACAATCTCGCAGGCTCACATTGCCAAATTTTATAATGGGGGGGGGGGGTCGCTAATGTTTGAAGGCATTCTCGTTAAATATTTACGAGATACCCATATAACATACAAATTTTATAATAATAAATTAAAAACCCTTTTTCTAAAAAAATCCTTTTTTTTAAAAAATCCTTTTTTTTTTCCAAAAGGGGATAGGTGGGTAAGCAAAAAAAATGCCCCCCCCCCCCCCCCAAGCAAATAAAATGTTGAGTCAGCCAATTGAAAGCATACAACCAACAAAAAGATTGTGTTTTTGTTTTTTATCTGTGTATCTTTTTATTTTTTATTGTGTGAATGTTTTTTATCTTTTCTCTTTTTCTGTAGTTAGAAAAAATCTGAAAAACTTCGCAGAACTTTTTTCAGTCATTCTCAACGTTTATAACTTTAAACAAAGATGGTGCGGAATTAAAACTCAAAAACTTTTAAAACATTTTTAATTTTCTTGTCTGGTAAAATTCAAGCACTATTTTATTTTTTTACGACAGAATAATTTCCCAAAGAGCTTTATTGTGTGTACTACAATCCTCATCACTATCCTCATTTATTACCGTTACACATATTGTTTTTGTGAATAAATTACTCAAATTTTCGGTACGATCAGTGAAATTAATATTAAAAAGTCACTGCTGACATTCGAACGTGATTACCCGCTCCTAAAAGGATCGATAAACTATTAAAAAAACGTTAAAATGTGTAATAAATTACGCATCGAATGAGCCTGAATAGATATATTTTTTATCTTTTGAAAAGAATATACCATGATATATGTTACCATCGTATATGTATACCATATGTACCATATGTATACCATGGTATATCTCACATGCATGTGAGAGGTTAAAAAAATTCAATAAAATTTATCGAATTTTATATCTCGACTTCAATATGTGGCATGCCCTAGAAAAGTTTTAGCCAAAATCTAAAATTTATATCAGACAGTCTTTGAGGTTTTGTCTGTAATTTGAGCCAATAAAACTTCAAAAATCTAGATGAGTTCTCGAGATACGACTGTGAGAAGTTGTGAATATTTTTGAAGTTTTATTGTATTAAATAAAGACCAGATTTCACATATTACTTCCTGTCAATTTCAGTATTTTCTATACAATCATCTCGTGAACTCGTAGAGATTTTTCATATTTACCTTAATTAAATGTGAGATTTCACATATTAAATTCTGTCAATTTCAGTTTTTTTGCCATAAGTATCTCGAGAACACGTGGAGATTTTTCAAATTTTACTGGCTTAAATTAAAGACAAGACCTTAAAGACTGTGTGGTACGAATTTTCGATTTTTGCTAACACTTTTCTAGATCACGTCACAAGTTGAATTTGAGTTGCAAAATTCAAGAAATTCTTCAATTTTTTTAACTTCTAGCATAGCATATTCTCTTCAAAAAACAAAAATATATTCGGGCTCATTTTGCACGTGATTGGATAAGCTTTCTAAAAATTAAAATAAAAAATGTTTCTTACTCCTTTTTTAAACGAGTAATCACGTCTCAAAGATAGCAGTAATTTTTACTAGTACGAGTACTTTCGTTGCCGATACTTGTTGGGAATCATCAAATCAGCAAAAATGTTGAGCAGTCTATTCACAATAACAAAATGTTTAACTGCGATAAATGAGGACAGTGATGAGGATTAATAGTTTTCAATCAAAATAAAATTAACCCAGATAAATAACTGAAACTTCCAAAAGATTTAAAAAATGATAGCACCACGAATAATCATTGTATCTTTTCTGTTACAATGTATATATTATATATATGGGACGTATATGTATGAGGGATATTATTGGCAAACGTACACCTAAAATACTACAGGTTATATTGCATGCAAATTTACAGACAGTCTCCCTGATACAGGAACAAAAGTTTGCAGTCGTTTTACAGAAACCGTTATAAAAAGATATAACATATACACGGAGAAAAATGGATGTTTAAATGTAGATTTTCAAAGGGTAAGATTGTCCCACCTAACATCCAGATATTCATGCCAAATATCTACTATCTTTTTGAGATGTTAGGCG
>JAAAKG020174216.1:8370-26954 GCA_010014905.2 Druon quercuslanigerum
TGTTTCGTTTAAAGTTTCATTACCTAGTTTTGAATTTGTCATTCTGAATTGAAAATTTATATTCTAGAATTAAAATGTTCTCTCTAATGATTAAAAATTCATCTTTGTTGTTAATGAATTCAACTGTGTGTGACGTGGAACGAAGAAACCAGATTTGAGATAAAAAAAGCGTTTTTCCTCTTTTTATTGATTTTGGTTCATGAAGATTTTCCCTATCAAATAAAAAAAATCCTTATTGCTCCACTGCCAAAAATGGAATTTTCTGGTTCGTCTTCTTTCTACTTTGATTTGATTTTTCTCCAAAACTCATTTTCGATCATAAAGATGCTTTCTTCGTTCCACTTCATTGATGTTAAAAAATTGGAATGTTTCGTTTAAAGTTTCATTACCTAGTTTTGAATTTGTCATTCTGAATTGAAAATTTATATTCTAGAATTAAAATGGTCTCTCTATTGATTAAAAATTCATCTTTGTTGTTAACGAATTCAACTGTGTGTGACGTGGAACGAAGAAACCAGCCTTGAGATAAAAAAAAAGCGTTTTTCCTCTTTTTATTGATTTTGATTCATTAAGATTCTCGCTAAGATATAAAAAAAATCCTCGTTTCTGCACTACCAAAAATAAAATTTTCTGGTTTGTCTTTTTTTTACTTTGATTTTTCTAGAAAACACATTTTCGATCATAAAGATGCTTCCTTCGTTCCACATCATTTATGTTAAAAAATTGGAATGTTTTGTTAAATCATTTATTACCTTGTTGTAAATTCATCATTCTAAATTGAAAATTGATATACTAGAATTAAAAAAGCGTCTCTTATGATTAAAAATTCCTGTTCTTAGGAACAAAAAAACGATCTTCCGATTTTTATTAATTCCGATTCGTGGCGATTTTCCCGATTGAATAAAAAACTCCCCAAGTCTCCAAAATAAAAAATTGCTCTCTTTAGTCTAGGATTGAAAAATCTGCCACGAAAATACCCTCTAAATGAAAATGCGATATTTTTCAGATGCTCCTCCTGGCACTGAGGGCTACAGTAGAGGGCAGCGGTTCGGGGATGAATTTTAAAACAATAAAGAGATTTTTAATATGAGCTTGCCGGTCATCCAGCCAGGCGACGATGTCTCTGACGAGTCAAAGGGGGTGCGGGTGGCGTCAGCTTGTGTAACTATCGGTAATTAATCAGAATCATCCCCGTATGTATATCGTGTCCGCGATGGTGAGAGGGATAGTTAACCAGTGACGTCACGCTCGTGGCGACATCTGGCCGGGCACTAGCCGGATACAGGCAGCGGACACTGGACACTGGACAGTGGATGCAGAGCACTAACTCCGGATCTAAATTACCCTTGCGCTTATAGAAGCTGTACCGGGTGGTTCAAATTAATTTCCCATTCGGCACGTTTCATCGCTCTCCTCCCACTACTCACGCTTCTTCCCTGATCCCCATCTCGACCTTTCGCAATCGAGAACCTTGCCAACATTTCAAGATTTGGGATTTATTTACTAGCAAGGTCTAAAATTTTTCAATTTTTAGTATAAATGCTTTTTACAACCCCCTCCCCCCATCCTAAAAAAATGAGCCAAAAAAAAATATTTTTCATACAAGTAGGGGAATAAGTTTTTTTAATTAAGGCAAAGTGACTTACGAAATAAATTCATTTTGAAACGGTTTAAACTCAACAAATTTTAATTAGAAATATTTTAATAGTTCATGATTCAATCAAATAAATGAAATGTTAACCAAGCTGTTTAATTTTTTGCCAGAAAGGATAAGTTTTCAATATGTTGTGAGAAGTTTGAACTACGCTTGAATTTAAAACTAAAACAGATGAATTTTTGACTAGAAATGGAATTTTTAATTTTTCATTTAACAAAGATTAATTCGAAAAAAAATAGTTTTTCAAGAAACTAGTTGCATGTTTAGGGACGACTGAAAAATCTCGAAAAATAAAATTCCCGACACTGTGAAATTGGCGGATTCGGAAATGCCCAAATATTAAAATTTACGAATAATAAAATTGCCGAAAAATAAAAATGTCTAATTAGAAAATTCCCGTATATTAAAATTCGCGAAAAATAAATTTCCGAAAACTAAAAATTCCGGAATAATAAAATTCTCGAATAATAAAATTCATGAATTATAATATTCCTGAATTAGAATATTTCGGTATAATAAAATTCACGACAGTTTATAATATTATGAAATTGAAAAATTACCGAATAATATTATTCGCAGCAGTTAATAATACTATTGAATTTAAAAATTCCCGAATAATAAAATTCCCGACAGAAAATTTCAGTATCATAAAATATCCTAATTGTTGAATTCCAAATTTAAACAAATTAAAAATTTTGAAAATATGTTTTATTGATTACAAATAAAACAATAAAATATTATTTTTATAAATTATTTTTCATGTATCAAATTTTAAAAATTATTGTTTCAATTTAAAATTACAACACTTTTAAATAAAATATTTCTAGGTGACGAATTTTTTTGAAAGTGAATAGTATTTTTAAAAAAATACAAAAAGTATACACAAAAATAGAATTTTTATCATATATATATTTGAAAATCGTTTTAAAGTATAATGAAAGTAGTCAGTGATTTTTTTTTGGTTTCGAGTCGAAAATTTGGTTAAACTTAGAAGGTTTAAAAAAATCAAATTTTGAAGTTTGATAAATTAAAATTTAGCTTGCAGCTATTAAGTTAAATTGAAGAAAAAATGTCTCTCAAGCCCCCCAAAAAAATCACCCTCTGTTTTCATAGTACCTTATATCGAGTTTTGACAAAAATATATTTAAATCTAAAACTCGATTTTTGCGAACGCTTTTCGTATTTTCTTAAATTATATGCAAAAAAATGTGTGATCCAGAAATATTTCATTTAAAATTATTGTTATTTTTAATTCAAACAATAATCTTCGAAATATTACAAATTAAAAATTATTTTTAAAAACAAAAAGTTTTATTGTTGTTTTTGTAATAAATAAAACATGTTTAAAATAAATAAAAATAATTCGACAAATTTCTGTCGCCAATTTTATTATTCGGAAATTTTTCAATTCATTAATATTATTAAATGCCGGGAATTTCATTATTCAGGAATTATATAATTCGGTAATATTATAAACTGTCATGAACTTTATGATTCGGGAAATTTCTAATTTAGGATCTTTATTATTTAAGAATTTTATTTTTCGGGAATTTTTCAACTCGGTATTTTTGTTTTTCGGCAATTTTATTATTCGTCAATTTTACATTTTTGGGAATTTTATTTTTCGGGATTTTTCAGTCGTCTGCGTGTTTAACGAGATATGACTTTTCAACTGAAATTGTTAATCTGAAACCAAACATCACTTTTTGACAAGGTACTTCAACTTTAAAACAAAGAAGTTTATTTTTCAAACAAAAAAAACGAATTTTAAACAAAATAATTACACTTTCAACTTAGCAAGATTTTGTAGTCAAGAGAAAAAAAACATTTCAACTAAACTAATAAATTTTTAATCCGAAAAAACTCTTGATCCCTGAATCCCTAACCAAAATAGATTAATTTTGAACTAAACCATTTCATTATTACCCCAAAAGGACATAGCTAATTTTTAACAATAATTGATTTTTTTCAATCAATTATCAATCTCCTAGAGAAAAATATTTTAACCAAATTTTTGGAGATTTAAATGAAAAAACAAGTATTTTTTAATTATAGCACAGCTAATATACAGCTA
Organism: Druon quercuslanigerum; assembly: GCA_010014905.2. NCBI lineage: Eukaryota > Metazoa > Arthropoda > Insecta > Hymenoptera > Cynipidae > Druon > Druon quercuslanigerum. The sequence goes on from JAAAKG020174216.1 coordinate 12,102, forward strand.
AAGTAATTAATCTTTATTGACAAAATAAATAACAAAGTAGTGCATTTTTTAAAAAACGTTAGATTTTTTATCCAAAATAGAAGAATTGTAATACAAAATAGTTGAATTACTAACAAAAATAGAATAATTTTTAACTATACCGTCGCATTAGTAACCAAAAATTTTATCGTAAATGTTGAATTAAAAGAAAAATAAATTTTCAACAACAAAAGAAAATGAATTTTTAACAAAACAGTGAAATATTCAATTCAAAATGACTTCTCATCTAAACATGTAAATGTAAGACCACAGAAATTAATTTTAAACAAATTACTTCCACTTTTAAAAACATAGTTGATTTTTCACTTTAAAAAGACGAATTTTCAGAAAAGCATTTTACACCAAGAAAGATGTTTTAGTCAAGGATGCAAATTATTTCTACTAATTCTATAGTTTTTAAATACAACAAAAAAATTGGTAAAGTAGTGCAATTTTCATCCGGAGGTGAATATTTAACTAAAAAAATAAACCTTTAACCCAAGTAATTTGCATCGAAACAGTTGAATCCTTAAAAAAAATAGAACAATTTTCAACCACAACGTCGCATTTATAACCAAGAAACATATGGTTAGTTTTTTAGTGTAAAAAAATTACTTTTTAACTTTTAACAAAGTTGTTCATGCTCCAATCAAAAAATACCAATTCTCATCAAAATTGTTTAATCCTCAATCAGAACAGATTCATTTAACACAAACAGTCACATTTTTAATAAACAAAGATAAGACTCCTCTCAGAGCATAAATTTTAAAACGAGAAGTAGAAAATTTCAACAAAAACGCTGACTGTTCTATCAAGAGATATTTTTCAATGATGAAAGAAAATATTTTAACCAATTTGTTGCATTATCTAGTCGAGAAAATTAACTTTTAACAATAATGTTTAATTTTCAATCTCGAAAAAATATACTTTTGAAAGTAGTTCTTTTTTCAATAAAGTAATCGATTTTTGAACAAAAAAGACTATTTTTTGTCAGCAAATTTCAATTCTTGACTGACATTGATTAATTTTTTAACAAAACGGTCCCATTTTTTACAAAAAAGAAATAGTTCTTTTTTAATCGAAGATAAACTCATTTTTAAAAAAAGAAGAATTTTTAACAAAATATTAAGTGTAGGCTAAACCAGTTCTAACCTACGAACTTTTCTTTAAATTATTTACAAATGGGAAAGAAAGTTCTAAACATATCCAGTTCTTTTTTTTTAACAGCAATACATTGATTCTAAAATAATATTTTGACAAATGAGAGAAAAGGGCCTTGAAACTGTTTTAAAGACAACAGTACTGAAAAAGTTTCTCTTGATTGAAAAAAAATTTTACGAAGTTCAAAATCATTTCTGAATGATGTTGAAAATTAATTCTGCTATAGATAGTTTTTATGCGGACTAAAGAACCAGAAAACTTATTTTTTAATTCATTTCACAGAATAATTGTTAAATAATTGCTCCGTGTTCAACTTCCTACACTTGTCAACAATAAACAGATACAGGAAAATATAATCTTTTATTTTAATACTTATTTCTAATTCAGAATTACCATTTTAGGATATAAATCCGGTACTTTTTCTGCATTACATTCATTCATATAGAAGCATCAGAAAGAGAAATTCAAAGGGTGTGTGAAAAGGAAGATATGTAGAAAGAAGAAGAAAGGAATGGTGAGTTCGTGGCGGGATAAGGAATGTGAAAAGGAAAGTGAAAAGGAAATATGAGAAGTGGAAAAATGAAACTGCCAAGAGGGATGATTACGTAGAAATGGGGGAGGGATTTCGAGTGATGTGTAAGAAGAAAGAGCAGAAAGAGAAAAAATATTTAGAAGAGGAGTTGTGAAGTGTAAAGGCAGACAGTCCAAAATCTTTCCTTAATCAGGTTAAAAAATAATCGTGGTATAGATAGTTTCGATGAGGACGAAACAACCAGAAAAGTTATTTTTTACTTAATCTCACAGAAGAGTTGTAAAAGAATGGCTCCGTGTTCGATTTCCTAAACTTTTAAACAATAAAGAGATGCAGGAAAATATAATTTTTATTTTGATACTTATTCCTAATTCAGAATTACTGTTTTAGGATATAAAACCTGTGAGCACATGTAAAAAAATAACGTCAAGCTTTTCTGATACTTTTTCTGTAGTACATCCATCCATATCATCAGAAAGATAAATTCAAAGGGTGTGTGAAAAGAAAGGTATGTAGAAAGAAGAAGAAAGGAATGGGGAGGTCGTAACGGGATAGGAAATGTGAAAAGGTGCAACGGAAAGTGAAAAGGAAGAACAAGAAGTGGAAGGATGGAACTGCAAAAGTTAGGATTAAGTATAAATAGTAGAGGGGTTTAGAGTGATGTTCAAGAAGGAAGAGCGGGGAAGAAGAAAGATTTAGAAAAGGAGTTGTGAAGTGTAGAGACAGACGGAGACGTGTGGAAGATAATAAATAGATTTATGAAGCGCAGCGTGTATATAAGGGAGAATGCAAGGCGTAAGGAGTGGTAGGAGTTTTTTTAAAGAATCGCTTTAGATATTACATTTACGGAAGAAAGATAATTGTATTATTAGGACAAGGGAGGCAAAGGAGTGTTTAAATTAGGAGGAGAGAGATAATCAGATAAGGAAGTTGAGGAGATCGAAGGTAGCAGGGCTGGCTAGGTTAAAGAACAAAGCGCGTCTATTTAGTACACAAGAAGTCAGGTTAAGGATGATGGAGGTAGTAAAGAAAGTATGGAGAAGGGAGGGATTCCTAGGAGGCTGATGGGAGAGGTTCGTTTTGCCACTGTATAAGAAACGAGATTAGGATAGTCAGGGAAATTATAGAGGGATTACGCTAATGAATACGGCGTACAAAGTATTCGCGATGGTTTTGGCAGAAAGGCTGCGAGAGGGTATAGAGTGGAAAGTAAAAGTGGTGTAGAGGTTGAGAAACACGTTTTTCGCAGATTTGAAAAGGCGTGCACCATTTTTGAATCTTTTCTAATAAGTGTGCTATTTTATCGAGTGGAGATGTTGGTTATCACGGAAAGTGAGGAGGTAAATAGGTTACAGGAGGTGTACATAAAGTGGACACGAGGGTTGGCAAAACATACGCCTTATTATATTGTTGGCAGAGAGACGGGGAGAATGAGTTAAGGGATTCTAACATGGAGACGGGTGAGTAAGTAAGAGAAGATATTCTTGAAAAAAGTGGCAGTAAGCTGGTTAGAGAGTGTTGGTGGGAGAAGGAGAACATAGGTGTGGGAATTGAGGTTGAAACAGAAGAGTGTCTTAGAAAGAATGAGATGCAGATGGATGAGGTGACAAGGGTACATGAGAAGGGAAGATGGGTATTTGAGCTGGTCGAGAAGAACATAACGGAGAAGGAGACGGCAGCAGGGAAGGAGGCAATGCAAGAGTCAGGGTTCCATAGCAACTATGCTTGCATTATGCCAAGGTAGAAAGTGCAGTATTTGTGTGAAAAGGAAAGAAAGGAAATCAAGAGCTTATAAATAAGATCACATATGGTTGCATAAAGTGTATAATTAGGTTTCGGCTTCCTAGGGAGAAGAGAATATGTGTGTGGAGGACTGCGAGGGATTGAAAAGAGTGGAATAAGCATGGTGGTATTACTGCATTAAAGAGGGGACAAAAGAACAGTTGAATGAATGAAGGGGAAATTGGGAAAGATGAAGAAAAAAGAGAGAGTAGGAAGAAGTTTAAAGAATAAAAAATTGTAAAGAGGGTAGGAAGTAGCTATAAGTGAATTGTAAATAATAAGTAGATAAGTATGAGATATTATTCGCAGAGGTAGAGTTTGGCAATGCGAGGCAAAGCAAGAAAGTGGGGACATCCGTGGGACGCGCGGCGAAGCGAGGAAGGGAAGGCGATAAGAGTGAATGTTCGTAGAATTAAGTTAAATTAATATAAGTGTGGATGGATATTATTTTATAAGGAACAATTTTTTAGACAAACTCTATAAAACATGGTCGTGTATACAAGGAAAATTTCCACAGTCAGCAGCCCGACGAATGTAGGATTATTTTAGTACTTTCAACCCTGATTAAACTTGTGCATAAATTTTTTAAATTTTGCTCATATTTATTTAGTAATGGAAAAATGGCTATTAAATTTTTGAAGCAAATTCATTTTTTATTGGTTGCGTAAAAATGTCTTTTCTAGCTTACTCCACAATCATTCTTATATTTGAGATACATAAAAAGAATATAAACTACCAATCCCTCTGCATTGAGACTTGAAGTTTTTAAATTTATTGGGTACTTCAATAATCTGAAGAACTCTGCAATTATTTCAATACAGTTTCTCATCGAAATTTATAGCCTCTTAAAGACGATCGTCCTCTCTCTCTCTCTCTCACTCTCTCTGATTTATAGCTCAATATTTTTTTAGTGCATTTTGAAGTAAAAAGTTTGAACACTTCATAAGAAGATGGAATTGCCCAGCATGCAGATCCCTTTTATTCGATTACTTAATAAAAATGAATTTAAATTTATCGTTGAAATACAAATGCTAGCTATTTTGAAAACTTTTTTGATAGATTTCCTTCTTGGTCAAAAATCATTACAGTACAAAAAGCTCTAAAAAGGATGAAAATTAGGGAAAAAAGTGCTTTTAAAGAAAATAGGGGTGTAAATTCCTTGGAATAGAATTAATGTAAAGTTTAGATATTGAATTTAATACAAAACGCTTATTTTAAAATGCCAATTTAGTCAATTTATTAAAATGTAAAGGATCTAAACAAAATAGTTGAATTGAACAAAAATCAATGTTAGACTAAACGATTGAGTTTACTGAGCTTTTAAGCTTAAGAACGGAATTTTTTTTAAATAGTTAAATATTTAAACAATATTTCGTAATTTTAACACATAAAGATAAATTTTTGACTAACTAAAGTTATTTTTTAACCAAACGTTCCAATTTTTAAACAAAATTGATTGCATTGCAACAGCAAATATTCGCATGCTAAAATCAAAATGATTTTTAATCAGGAAAATATATTTTGAACCAAGAAATTTGCGTTCAAAAAATATGAATTTTCAATTCAGAGGGATACATTCTTTATCCAAAATGACAAAAGTTGAACAAAGCAATTAAATTTTTGAACAAAAAAGATGATAAAATATAAAAGTAAATATATTTGAACCGAAAAAGGTCAGCCACAAAAAAACATTTATTTTTAACCAAATAGTTGCATTTTTAACCCTAAAAGATAAAACTTTTACCAAAAGAGATAAAATTTGAAAGAAGCACAATTTTGTATTGAAAGGTTCTCAAGAAATTCATTTTAAATACAGAAAATAACAAGTTTTTGACAAAATAGTTAAATTTAATAAGCCGAAACAAAAATTTAATTTTTGAATTTTCATCTAAAAATATTACTTTTTACATAATCATAGAGTATCTCAATTTTTAGTTAAAAAATTGATTGTTAATTAAAGAACGAATTTTTAATGAAATAGTTAAAGCTTAAATTATTTAAATGAATTTTTAACAATGCAGTTTATTTTTCAAACATTTATAAACAAGCAAGGAATTTTCATGAAGATCGTTAAATCCTCCAGCAATAAAATGAATGTTTCACAAAGCCGTTCAACTTTTAAGGGAATACTTGAATTTTCAACGAGATATTCAATCCTTGAATTTTTAATTGAAAGCGATCCATTTTCAGCACTGTTGTCGAAACTAAATTAAAAAATACAAATTATTTGATTTTATATTGTTTATTTATTATTTATAAAAATTTTATCGAAGAAATGAGTTTCATAACATTATATTATTTTATGTTAAAAGTGCCAAAAATTATTAAACTAATTATTCGCAGAAGAAAAAATTATTGTTAATTGTTGATAATAAAATAATATGTAAACAAATCACCTAGAGGTGAAATGTATTTTATCATTAATTAGTTTCTTCATTACTTACATTATTATGCAACCCATTTGTTCAAATATTATTTTATTATCAACAGTAAACAATAATTGTTTTTTTCCAGATGATAAAGTTATTAATTTTTGGCACTTAAATTTAAAATGTTCCAATTTATTAATTTATTGTAAACAAAAAATACATTTTCCACTATAAAAAATTGCTTGTTGGTAAAATACTTGAGATTTCAAACAAATAATTACATTTTTAACATAATACTTGAATTTTTAACTTAAAAAGATAAATTCTAAACAAAAAAGTTTCATAGTTAGTCATAGCCATAGATAGTCAAAATAAGAATTCTCTTCACAAAAATTTAATTTTCAAACAAGAAATATAACTTTATAGCATAAAAATATATTTTTCACGATAATGATGCATTTTCCTAAAAAATAAATTTTACAGAAAAATTTTTAATTTAAAAATATAAATCTTTAAAATAAGAAAAGCATACATTTTCAGTTAAAAAATTGAGTTTAAACCAAAAGAAAGCTTTTTGAATGAATAGATAAATTTTCAACCAAAGACAAAAAAAAATTTTAATGAGGCAGTTTAAGCGTTATTAAAATAGTTGAATTTTTAATTAAAAAATGAATAATCTTCAATAAAATAGTTATAATTTTAAGCAAAGAGATAAATTTTCAACTAAAAATATAAATCTTAAAAGAAGATTATTTATCAATAAACTGATTCAACCATATCCTTTAAACAAAATAGTTAAATACTCAAGCAAAAAAGAGTCATTTTTAACGAAAAAGTGGCATTTTCATATAAAAAATTAAGTTTCTACTAAACTAGATGAATTTTTTATTTCAAAAATATAAATTATTAAAAAAATAGTGTAATTTTTATGTTAAAAAACATTTCAGTTCACTTTTTATAAAAATAGCATCTTTTATACAAGTAATATGGAATTTGCACTACAAAAAAGAATTTTTTAAAAATTGAGTTTTTATCCAGAAAAGATTTCAGTTCATTTTTCGAAACCAAAATATAAATAAAAAAAGTAAGTTTTTATCCAAAAAGATTGACTTTTTAACAATATAGTTAAACTTTTAACCGAACAGTTGCTTTTTATCCCATAAATATAAAATATTACTCTTGAAACAGGGGAATTTTGAATTAAAAACACAAAAAAATTCAAAAAAATTTAACGAGAGAGAATTTAAATTATTTTTTTATCACCAAAATATTACATTTAAACAAAAAATAAATTTTTCTGGAAATAGTTAAGTTTTTAAACAAAAGGTATGAGTTTTTATCAAGATCGTCAAATTATCAAACAAAAAGTTGCATTTTTGCAGAAGAAAAAAAAATTTTTTCTAAAAAAGTGGATTTTTAAATCAAAAAGACAAATTTAAATAAAGAGTTTAATTTCCATTTAAAAAGATTTCAATTGAAATTTTAACACAAAAATACGAATGTTATATAAAAAAAAATTTCCAGGAAATAGTGGAATTTAAAAAAATACAGATGCATTTATATCTCAGAATGATAAAAAATTTCCACCAAAAAGATGAATTCTTAAATCCAGCAGATAAATTTTTAGAAAAAAATAGTTGAACTTCCTGTTAAAAAAGATTTTGGTTGACTTTTCACGATCAAAATATGAATTATTAAACATGAAATAATTTTACACAAGAAAGTTAAATTTTCGATCCACAAAGACGAAATTTTAACCAAAAAAGAGGACTTTTGAAAAAAATAGTGGAATTTTATATTATTTCTCTTGCATCTTTTATACAAGTTAGATGAAATTTGCACTTAAAAAGAGAAAATTTTAACAAAAGACGAGAATTTTTTTTTTAAAGTTGAGGATTTATCCAGAACAGATTTCAGTTCATTTATCGACACTAAAATATAAATAAAAAAAGTTTTCATACAAAAAGAATGACTTTTTACAATATAGTTTAACAAAAAAAAACAGTTTATTTTTTATCCAATAAATATAAAATATTACTCTTATAACATCTGAATTTTGAATTAAAACACGACAAAAATTCAAGAAAATTGATCGATAGAGGATTTCAGTTTTTTCTTTAACAACAAAATATTAAATTTCAAAAAAGTAAATTTTTCTGAAAATAGTTAAATTTTCAAACAAAATGTATGAGTTTTTTATCCAGATTGTCAAATTTTCAAACAAAAAGTTGCATTTTTACCAACGAAAAATGAAAATTCTTCTACGAAGGTAAATTTTTAAATTAAAGGACAAATTTAATTTTCTTCCAAAAAGTTTTCAATTGATATTTTAGCACACAAATACAAAGTTCGAACAAAAAGATATTTTTTTAGAAAATAGCGGAATTTTTAAGAAAACAGATGCTTTTTTACCTCAGAAGGATAAAATATATCTACCAAAAAAGATGAATTCTTAAATCCAGAAGATGAATATTCAGAAAAAAATATTTGGATTTTCCTGTTAAATAGTTAAATTTTCAAATATAAGGTATGAGTTTTTATCAAGATTTTTAAATTTGCAACCAAAAAGTTGCATTTTTGTAGAAGAAAAATTAAAATTCTTCTAAAAAAGTGCACCTTTATATCAAAAAAACAAATTTTTACAAAAAGAGTTTCATTTTCATACCATAAGATTTCAATTGACATTTTAACACAAAAATACGAATTTTAAATAAAAAGAAAGGTTTCCAGGAAATAGTGGAATTTTTAAGAAAACAGATGCATTCTTATCTCAGAAAGATAAAATATTTCTACCAAAAAAGATGACTTCTTAATTTAACAAGACAAATTTTTATAAAAAATAGTTTTAATCGAAGAAAAGGATGTTCTTTTTAAGGAAATTGTTAAATTTTTAACGAAATAATTAAATTCACAACTAAAAAGATAATCTTTAGGAGAAAGTTTTTCGAATTTGCAAAAATCACGTACATGAGTGAAGGACCCCCACCCCTTGGATTTATAGAAATTTTTATTAAATTTTTTAATTCGATTTAAAGAAATATTCCGTTCCTTCAAACCAAATATTTCTTTGAATTAACGAAATATTTGATTGCTTGAAATGAAAAATTTCTTTAAATTAAAGAAATATAATTTTTTATTTGACCTGCACATTTCTTGAAATGAAAAAAACGTTTTGATTAAAAAAAAACAAGGCTAGTTTAAAATAAATAAATATTTTATTTGAATCCAGTAATGAATTATAAATAAATTGGTTTCCACATGAAGCAAATAATTCCAATTAATTTAGAACGATAATAACTCTTATTAAATACAATCAAAAAGCAAAAAAATTTAGTTCTTCGTTGCATGCGAATATTTTTAAATAATCGGATTCGGCAACTCGAGTTTCAAGAAACTTGCATTGTTTATTTGTTCACCTGAAGAAAAAAGTTTATTTTAATATTTTTTGTGTGTAAATGAATTTTATTCTTTCCTAGTTTGCAATTTTTCACAAAAATTTAAGATTAAGTGTACACATGAGGTCAGGGTTTAAATTATTGCCAAGAGGCGTCCATCTTCGCCAAAAAAAATGTGGAATAAAAAAATTGTTCCTAGTAGAAAATCATTTAAATAAATAATTTCTTTAAATGGAAGAAAGTACGTGACGTAATTTATTAAAATAAACTAAATTTTCTTTCAATATAAAAATATTTGTATGTTGAATCGAAAGAACCTAGTGAAAAAAAGTTTTTTTTTTTTAATTTAAAAAGAACTTTTTTCTGGGTGCACCCTGGAATATTAGTTGTTTCACTGTCATGCAGTTTTGGAAGCATTCCTTTACTGGAAATCACTTTGTGCTCCATTGGAGGCCGCATCTCCGTTATTTCATTTCCAATCTCGTGCTCGAATATCGATGCGCTAAACAGCGTGCGTCGCACGATCACGGAGTCCAGGATGGATTAAAGCAAATCCGAACGATCCAATTTAATTGAGCGATTAACGGCTAAATAGCCCCTTCTGAAACAAATGGTCCGGGGTGTCTGCCTCGCTGGAAAATATAATTCAAAGTTATTTATGGCTGGATTACTACCGAAATTGGGTATCTAATATACACGTCCCGTCCAGCCGCTCTGCCTGGAAATCATCTGACCAGTGTGTCCAAAATTTCATTGCGACTATAAATCACATTCACCAGAAATATTCATCCAAAACATGCTGTAAAATTTGCTGCACAATGACGGATTTTTTAATAATAACAAGAAATTGTAGCTGAATTTTCATTGTTTCAAAGATGTTTTGATACTTGGATGAGAGAGTCAATAAATTTTCTTCTGTCGAGACAACGAATTAGGTGCAAATGACAGTTGGTAGGGAGAGTCCACTTAACAGAGAATTGACACATTAGTTTGGACAAAAATTTTAAATCACAATTGGGAGTGACAATTTGTTAGGTTGTCAATTCTTTCGAATTACTCTGAATAGCCGTAAGCTTTTTTGTCTTATTTTGAATTTTTTTGAATTGTTGAGAATTTGTTTTATTGTTTTGAATTTTTTTGAAGTCTTGTAAATTAATTTATTTGTTCTAAATTTAAAAAAAAGTTTTTCTCTTGAATTCTTTTAAATTGTGATGATTGTTTTAATTCTTGTGAATTCTTTTAAATTATTTTGAATTGTTGTGCATCTTTTGTATTCCTTTGAATTATTTTAAAGCCTTGTGAATTTATTTGAATTCTTCTAAGATGTTGTGAATTTTGTTTATTCTTTTGAATTCCATTGTGGTATTGTGAATTCTTTAGAATTCTTTTAAATTCTTCCGAAATCTTTTGAATTTTTGTGAAATTTGGTTGATTCTTTTGAATTCTTTTAAAGTTTTGCTAATTAAAATTTTTATGAATTGCAGTGAATTTTGATTATTTCTTTGAATTCTATTGGCGTCTTGTGAATTCTTTGGAATTCTCTTGAATTCTTTTCAATTCTTGTGAATTATTTTCAATTCTTTTGAACTGCTGTGAAATTTTTATTATTATTCTAAATTATTTAGAAGCCCTGTGTATTCTTATGAAGTCATTTTAATTGTAGTACAATTTTTTGCTTTTGAATTCTTTTGAAGTCTTCTGAATTCTTTCGAGTTCATTCAAATTGATGTGACTTTTTTATTCTTTGGAATTTTTTTAAAGTTCTGCGAATTGTCTTGGATTAGATTCTTTTAAATTTATTTAAAACCATGGGACGAGTAGGTCAAGTGGCCCATTAAAAGAAAGGAAAATAACCAAAAACATTTTTAGCATAAAGAAAAGAGTTGAATATAATTCTACAGAATTAAAAATAATTGAAAATAATTTGACAGAATTTCAAATAATTGAAAATTATTGCAAACAATTCAATTATATGCTATTCGAAACTTTTTTTGAAAATTAAAAATAATCCCAACGAGTGCGGAACAATTTTAAAAAATCTGAAATATTTTACTTATTAAAAAGGAATCAAAAAGAATTCAAATGAATTCCAAAAAACCAAAATAATTCAGAACCATTAAAAATAAATTTAAAAAAATTAAGTGGCCTTAGAAGAATTTAATAAAATTCCAAAGCATTTTAAAGAAATGTGTGTGTGTGTGTATGTGTGTGTGTGTGCGCGAAAATAATCTACACGTTCTAAATGAGATTAAAAGAATCGAAATTAATTGAAAAGAATTTTAAAGAATTGAAAAGAAATTAAAATGATTAAAAAGAATTAAAAAACATTGGATTTTAGGCAAAAATGTATGATTTGAAATTCCTAAATATATTCGGTCATTATACAATACAAACAAAAAATTTTTAATATATAATAATTTAAGAACATTAGAAACAAATTTAATTATTCAAAAAAAAAGTTTTTTAATTTAAAAATTCGGCTTTTCCATTTGTAATGAATTTTTTTTGGTTTTTAATTCAATTATAAGGTTTAAAATTCATCTTAGTCGTTTAAAATGCATCTGATTTGTTCAAAAATTCAACTACTTGCTTAACATTTGAAATTTCCTGTTGAAAAATTTCCTTTTTTGTTTCAAGTTTTAATATTTTTGTTGCAGATTAATTTTTTTGTTGAAAATTTAAATATTTTATTGAACATTTAACTAATTTGTTAAGAATTTTGAGAAAATGAATCTTCTTTGTGAAAAATTCATTTTTATAGTCTAAAATTTAACTATTATTTAAACTAATTTGTCTTAAAAAAATTACTGAACATTCTTCATTTTATTTGAAAACTCATCTGTTTGTTTAAAAATTTAAATAAACTTTTTTAGATAGAATCTTATCAGGAATTTCCTCATTCTTTGAATAAAGAATTTAAATTATAATTTCAATTCATTAGAATCAGTATAATAATCTTCAAATCAAGCGATTTCATTTAGTTACTATAAATAAGTGACTCATCAGAAAATAGTTGCATATTTTACCCAAAGCATAAATCCATCGATTATTTTCGAGTAACATTTCAATCAGTGCAATTATTGACAATAATTGAAAATAAATGAACATAGTTTAAAACAATTCAAAATAATTAAAAATAATTGAAATTTTTAATTATTAATTAATAGAATTCCAAACAATTTAATTTAACTGTAAACTGTTCAGAAATAATCTAAATGTATTTTTTTTCGAAATTATTGAAAAATTTACGGGAATTTAATACAATTGAAAAGAATTAAGAAGATATTCAAAAAATCGAAATTTCATTTTTCTCAAAAAAATTAGAGTATTAAGGAAGAAATTAACGTAATTGAAAAAAATTTAAATAATTTAAATGTATTCGAAACAATTCAAATTTTTTTTAGAAAAACTAAAAATAATTGAAAAAAATTCAAAAGAACTGAAAATAAGCAGTAAAAAAATGCAAAGAAATTTATTATAATTCAAGATAGTTAAAAATATTCGACAAGAATTTTTTAAAATTTTTAATTATTGAACAAAATTTTAAGTTAATTAAAATAATTTAAAGAATTAAAGAAAATAATTCAAAACAATTGACCAAAATGAAAGAATTGAAGGGAACTCAAAATAATTTAAAAAAAAACAATTGAAAAAGGCCATAGAAATAATTTAAACAATTAAAAATTGAATAGAATTACCAAATTGTAAGAATTAAAAAAATGGAAAAGAACTAAAAAGAAAATAAAAAGCTTGAAGTAATTTCATAGAATTGAAAACAGTTTAAAAAAGTGAAAAATTGTAAATAAATCAAGACAATTAAAAAGAAATGAAAATAGTTGAAAACAGTTTAAAAGAACTGAAAATATTTTTAAATAATCAAAAACAATTTAAAGCAATTAAGGATATTGAAAATAATTAATAAACAATTTAAAGAATTTAAAAATAATTGAAATAGATCCAAAAAATTACAAATAATTTAAAAGATTTTAAAACAAATTGAAACAATTCAAAATAAAGCTAAACAATTAAAAAGAATTGAAAGAAATAAAAAATAAATAAAAAGTGTTTAGATGAATTCCTAAAAATTATAAACAAATTTACATAATTTTAAAGTTATTTAAAACAATTCGAAATTATTGAAAAAATTAAAAAAGATATAAACAAATAAAATTTAATTTTTCTAAAGAATTTAAAAGAATTAAAATAAATGAAAAGAATTGATAGCAATATTCAAGAATTAAAAAGACTAAAGAATATTTCAAAATTCAGAAAGAGTGAACGTAATTTAAAAAATTCTAAACAGTCCAAATTAATTAAAAAATGTTCAGAAAACTTTAAAAGAAATGAAAATAATCCAAAAAAATTTTAAATAATTTATTTTTAAGAATTCCAAATTGTTCAAAACAATTCAAAAAAGTTAAAAATATTTTTGAACAATTACAAATAATTTTAAATCATTCATAAGAGTTAAAAATAGTTTTAATCAATTCAGAATAATTTAAAAAATTGAAAATGCTTTGAATGAATTTAACAGAATTTCCAAGAATTTTAACTTATTGAATAGAATTGAAAAAATTCATAACAATTGAAAGCAATTAAAAATAAATTAAAAGAATTGAGAAGCAATGGAAGGAATTCAAAAGAATTGAAATAAATCCAAAAAATACAAATAATTTAGAAGATTTTAAAAGAATTTAGAAACTTTTGAAAAAGTTTAGAAGATTTCATACTTACTGTCAATTGTTCAGAAAAATCTAAAAGAATTGAAAATGATGAAAAAAGATAATAACAATAAAAAACTGTATAAGAATTTAAATAATCTAAAAAAATCTTCAATCATCTAAAATAATTTAAAAGAATTAAAAATCGAAATATCACGTGATACTGAAGCTGATCCATATTTGATTATAAATGTAATTTTATTGATTCGACGATCGGTTGGTGAATAATGAACTGTTGAAAATATTTGACACAACGGAGAAAAAACTTGGGGTTCACTCATGTTGCGGCTCAAATGAAAGTTGGTGTCCTTAGGAACTTGAGATTCAAAAGTAGTGACGGGCGATTCTCACCCAGTCATTGAAGAATCGAGTGCAAAAGTACTCGATCCTTCGATCTTCGATTCGACTCTTTGCAAGTCGATGCATCGGTGTATCGCTACTTTTTTCGACAGGATGGAAAAGTGTCTCCAGAACGTGGGATTTTTCGGCCCCTGCCACTCTCCCATATGGGAGGAATACATTCAAACGCAGCGTGTGGGTGAGTCGGCTCTGCTACATGTTGCGTAGGCCAGCCTCTTGCAGAGCCGAAAATACATGAGCATGAACCCGAGCTCACCCGACCTCACTATTCGTTTTCGGTGGCTAACTGGCTAATCTGGCTATTAGAAGGAGTTTTTAGGTAAACTGAATCTTTCAGGGTGTCAAGAAAATCAAAGAATCTTCTATGGAAAAACTTAAATGATTGTATTTTGAGATTAGAAAATAATCAATTTTTTCAAGTATAATTTTATGTAAAGGAACGACAGCCGGTCATTTTTCCGGCGGTTCAAGTGACCGAAAATTAAAATAGCGAATATTAGGATACCGAAATTTAT
>JAAAKG020174227.1:0-26954 GCA_010014905.2 Druon quercuslanigerum
TTAACCAGTTATATTTGAATTTTTCAAGAAATTGTTCAATTTTAACTTGTAAAGATTATATCTATACCAAATCTTCGAATTGAAAACAAAAAAATTAATTATTGACCAATCAGATGAATTTGTACTGAAATAGTTGAATTTTCAAACAAATAATAACAATATCAACAAAATATTTTTATTTTTAATCAAATCGTTGAATTGTAACATGCGAAGAATTCATTTATACTAAATGATCGAATTTCAAACGAAAAAGTTAATTATTAAAGAAACAGATTAATTTTTAACCAAATAATTAAATTTTTAACAAAATATTTGAATTTTTAACCAGCAAAGGTTACACCAAACCTTCTAATTGAAAACAAAAAAATTAATTATTATTATACTACAAAGATGAGTATTACTAATGGTCGAATTTTTAACAAAAGTAGATAAATATTCAATCCAACAAAAATGACTTTATTTCTATAAAAAATACTTGAATTTTCAACAAAATATGAATTTTAAACGATAAATGTAAAAGTCGATATTTAAACAACAAAAAAGCGATTTTTTCATAAAATAGTTAAATTTCCAACCGAAGATTTGAAATTTCAATTTATAATAATGAATTCTGAAGGAAAAGATGAATTTTCAATCAAGATATTAATTTCCCAAAAAAGAATAAACCTTAAAAAAGTTCAAACAAATAAATGAATTTTCAACTAAAAAAGATCAATTTTTTACCAACAACGAAAAAGTTAAATTTTCACTAAAAATAATTTCTTGCACAACAAAAAAGTGTTCAACAGAATAGTACCAAATAGTTTCAAAATAGTACCAACATAATTTTATTTTCAACCAAATAATAAAATTTTCGAGGAAATATTTATTCAAACTGTTGAATAATTAAATTTTTACAAAATAGTTGTGATTTTATCCAAATATAGTCGAATTTTCTACTAAAAAATTCAATTTGCAACAAAATAGTTAAATTTTAAAATGAGGAATTAATATTTCAACCTATAAAGATGAATCCTCAAGCAAAATGATGAATTTTCAACCTAGAAAATTTATTTTTTACCTGAAAAGAGGAACCTTAAAAAACTGCATTTTCAAACAAACAATTAAATTATCAACAAAATTTCGGAATTTTTAAACAAATTTTGGATATTTTAATGTACAAAGATAACTTTTATACCAAATGGTACTATTTTTGAACGAAAACTATTCTAATTTAAACGAAAACGGTTCAATTAAAAAAAAAGAGTTTATAATCCCAAATGACGTCTTTTCTATCCAAATAAACAAATATTCAAAAAAACAGGTAAATTTTTGCCAAAAAAGGATGTCTCTACTATTTAACAAAATATTTAAATGTTATACATAATACTTCTTATTTCGACTAAATACTAAAATTTTTTACCCACAAAAATGAATTTTTAACAAAAAAAAAGGTATTCTTAACGAAAAATTTAATAGTAGGTATTTAAAAAAAGAAGAATTTTCTACAAAATAATTAAATTTTCAACCCAGCAGTTAATATTTCCAACTATAACGATGAATTCTTAATAAAAATGAAGATTCTTCAACCAAGGCAATTTATAATTTACTACAAAAGATATATTTTTAACAAAATATATTAACTTTCAAACGAATAGTTGAATTCTCTACTGAAAGAGATAAAATTTAAAGAAAATGAAAAAGTTGAACGTTTACTAAAAATGAATTTTCCTTTAAAAAAAATATCTAACAAAATAATTAAATTTACAACCAAAAAGATGATTTTAGAACAAGAAAGATTAATTTACAAGTAAATAATTATTTTTCACAAAATATTGGAATTTTTAATAAAATTGCCAAATTTTCAAACGAAAAATATTAAACATCAATAAAAAACATTTGATGTTTAAGAAAAAGGAGTTAAATTTTCAACAAAAAGATGAATTCTCCAAGGAAAATGTTATAGTCCATATTAAAAAAAAAATTTTTACAAAATAATTGAATTTTCAACTCAATAATTGAATTTTCTGCTCAAAGATATTAAAATTTAAACAAAAATTAAAAGGATGAATTTTTACTAAAAATAAATTTGTCTTTAAAAAAAAGTTTTCCAACAAAGTAGTCAAATTTAGAACCAATCAATGATTTTTTAACAAAATAGATTAATTTTCAACTCACTATTTAAATTTTCCACAAAATATTGGAATTTTTAATCAAAATGTTAAATTTTCAAACAATAAATATTAAACTTTAAACAAAAACAGTTCAGTTTGAAAAAAAAGTTGAACTTTCAACAAAAAGATGCATTCTTAACAAAAAATTTAATAGTCGATATTTAAAAAAAAAAGAATTGTCTATAAAGAAAATTTAATTTTTAACCCAGGAGTTAATATATCGAACTATAAAGATTCTTTAACCAAGGCAATTTATAATGTACTACGAAATATAAATTTTGATCAAAATACATGAATTTTCTACTGAAAGATATAAAAATTCAAACAAAAATGTAAAAAAGTTGAATTTTTATTAAAAATTAATTTTTTTGAAAATGTTTTCTAACAAAATAGTCAAATTTAGAACAAAATAATGATTTTTTTAACAAAATAGATTAATTTTCAACTCAATATTTAAATTTTGCTTAAAATATTGAAATTTTTAATTAAATTGTCAAATTTTCAACCAATAAATATTAAACTTTAACCAAAAAAAGTTGAATTTAAAAAGAGAGTTAAATTTTCAACTAAAAAACGCATTCTCACCAAAAAATGTAATAGTCGATATTTAAAAAAAAAATCTAGAAATAATTGAATTTTCAACCCAGAAGTTAATATTTCCAACTATAAAGATTCTTCAACCAAGGCAATTCAAAATTCAAACAAAAATGAAACAGTTGAGTTTTTACTAAAAATTAATTTTTCTTTTTAAAAAATGTTGTTTAACAAAATAGTCAAATTTAGAATCAAATAATTCTTTTTTAACAATAATAGATTAATTTTCAGCTCAATATTTAAATTTTGCACATGATATTGGAATTTCTAATCAAATTGTCAAATTTTCAAACAATAAATATTAAAATTTAACCAAAAACAGTTGAATTTAAAAAAAGTGGTGAATTTTAAACAAAAAGATGCATTCTTAACAAAAAATGTAATAGTCGATATACAAAAAAAATAATTTTCTATAAATAATTGAATTTTCAAACAAGGAGTTAATATTTCCAACTATATAGATTTTTCAACCAAGATTTTTATAATTTACGACAGAAGATAAATTTTTTACTAAAAATGGATTTAAAAAAAAAAGTTTTTTAACAAAATAGTCAGATTTAGAAACAAATAATTATTTTTTAACAATTGGGTTAATTTTACACTCAATATTTAAAATTTGCACAAAATATTGGAATTTTTATTCAAAATGTTAACTTTTCAAACAAAAAATATTAAAATTTAACCAAAAAGCAGTTGAATTTATAACAAAAGAGTTGAATTGTAAAAAAATGTAATAGTCAATATTAAAAAATAATAATTTTCTACAAAATAATTAAATTTTCAACCCAGAAGTTAATATTTCCAACTATAAAAATTTCTTCAACGAAGGCAATTTATAAATTACTGCAAAAGATAAATGTTTGACTAAAAATGGATTTTTCTTCAAAAAAAAGTTTTCTAACAAAATAGTCAAATTTAGAACCAAATAATGATTTTTCACAAAATAGATTAATTTTCAACTCAATATTTCAATTTTGCACAAAATATTGGAATTTTTAATGAAATTATCAAATTTTTAAACAATAAATCTTAAACTTTAACCAAAAACAGTTGAAATGAAAAAAAAGTTGAATTTTCAACAAAAAGATGCATTTTCAACAAAAAATGTAATAATCGATATTTCAAAAAAAAAAGAATTTTCTACAAATAATTGTATTTCCAACCCAGAAGTTAATATTTCCAACTATAAAGAAGAATTCTTAAAAAAATGACGTGTCTTCATGAAAGACAATTTAAAATTTACGACAAAAGATAAATTTTTAACAAAATACATGAATTTTCTACTGAAAGATATAAAAATTCAAACAAAAATGTAAAAAATTGGAATGTTTATTAAAAATGAAGTTTTCTTTAAACAAAATTTTTTTTAACGAAATAGTCAAATTTAGAAATAAATAATCAATTTTTAACAAAATGGGTGAATTTTCAACTCAATATTTAAATTTTGCACAAAATATTCGAATCTTTAATAAAAATGTTAAATTTTCAAACCAAAAATATGAAAATTTAACCAAAAACAGTTCAATTTGAAACAAAAAGATGCATTGTTAAAAGAAATTTAAAAGTCAATGTTCAAAAAACAGAATTTTCTACAAAATAATTGAATTTTCAACCCAGGAGTTAATATTTCTAACTATAAAGGTAATTTATTTTAAAAATGACAATTCTTCAACCAAGGAAATTTATAATTTACTACAAAAGATAAATTTTTAACAAAATACATGAATTTTAAAACGAATAATTAAATGTTCTACTGAAAGAGATAAAAATTGAACAAAAATGAAAAAGATGAATTTTTACTAATAATGGATTTTTGTTTAAAAAAAGTTTTAACAAAATAGTCAAATTTAGAAACAATACATTATTTTGTAACAAAATATTTGCACAAAATATTGGAATTTTTAATCAAAATGTAAAATTTTTAAACAAAAAATATTAAAATTTAACCAAAAACAGTTTAATTAAAAATAATAGAGTTAAATTTTCAACAAAAAGATGCAGTCAACAAAAAAATTCAATAGTCCATATTAAAAAAAAAAGAATTTTCTACAAAATAATTGAATTTTCAACCCAGAAGTTAATATTTCCAACTATAAAGATTTTGTAACCAAGGCAACTTATAATTTACTACAAAAGATAAATTTTTAACAAAATACATGAATTTGCAAATGAATAATTGAATTTTCTACTGAAAGAGATTTTTCTTTTTAAAAAAAGTTTTAAGAAAATAGTCAAATTTAGAACCAAATAACGATTTTTCAACACAGTAGAATAATTTTCAAATCAATA
Organism: Druon quercuslanigerum; assembly: GCA_010014905.2. Taxonomy (NCBI): domain Eukaryota; kingdom Metazoa; phylum Arthropoda; class Insecta; order Hymenoptera; family Cynipidae; genus Druon; species Druon quercuslanigerum. The sequence goes on from JAAAKG020174227.1 coordinate 5,037, forward strand.
TTTAATTTTTCCAAAATATTGGAATTTTTAATCAAAATTTTAAATTTTCAAACAAAAAATATTAAAGTATAACCCAAAAAAGTTGAGTTTAAAATAAATAAGTTCAATTTTCAATAAAAAATTTAATAGTCAATATTAAAAAAAAAGAATTTTCTACAAAATAATTGAATTTTCAAACCAGTTTAATATTTCCCACTATATAGATGAATAAATTCTTAACAAAAATTACGGCTCTTAAACCAAGGAAAGTTATAATTTACTAAAAAAGATAAATTTTTAACAAAATACAGGATTTTTCAAACTAGTAATTAAAGTTTCTTGTGAAAGACATAAAATTTCAAACAAAAATGAAAAAGTTGAATTTTTACTAATAATGGATTTTTCTTTTAAAAAAGTTTTAAAAAAATAGTCAAATTTATAACCAAATAACGATTTTTTAAAACAATAGTTTGATTTTCAAATCACTATTTAAATTTGGCACAAAATATTGGAATTTTTAATCACATTTTTAAATTTTCAAACATAAAATATTAAAATTTAACCAAAAATACTTAAACTAAAAAAAGAGTTGAAATTTGAACTAAAAGATGCATTCTCAACAAAAATGAATTAGTCGATATTAATAAAAATAATAATTTTCTATAAAATAATTAACTTTTTAACCCAGCAGTTAATATTCCCAACTATAAAGATGAATAAATTCTTTAAAATAATGACGATGAATTTTCTACTGAAAGAGATAAAAATTCAAATAAAATTGAAAAGGTTGAATTTTTCTTTTAAAAAAAGTTTTTTAACAAAATAGATTGCTTTTGAACAAAAGAATGTAATAGTCGATATTTCAACAAAACAAAAAGAATTTTCTACAAATAATTGAATTTTCAACCCAGAAGTTGATATTTCCAACTATAAAGATTCTTCAACCAAGGCAATTTCTAATTTGCTACAAAAGATAAATTTTTTACTGAAAATGGATTTTTCTTTTTAAAAAAGTTTTCTAACAAAATAGTCAAATTTAGAACCAAATAATGATTTTTTAACAAAATAGATTAATTTTTTGCTCAATATTTAAACTTTGCACAAAATATTGGAATTTTTAATGAAATTGTGAAATTCTCAAACAATAAATCTTAAACTTTAACCAAAAACAGTTGAATTTAAAAAGAGAGTTAAATTTTCAACTAAAAAACGCATTCTCACCAAAAAATGTAATAGTCGATATTTAAAAAAAAAAGAATTTTCTACAAATAATTGAATTTTCAACCCAGGAGTTAGTATTTCAAACTATAAAGATGAATTTTTTTTAAAAATGTCGATTCTTCATCCACAAAAATTTATATTTTACTACAAAAGATAAATTCTTAACAAAATACATGAATTTGCTACTGAAAGAGTTAAATTCAAACAAAAATTAAAAAGTTCAATTTTTACTAAAAATGAATTTTTCTTTTAAAAAAATTTTGTTTAACAAAATAGTCGAGTTTAGAACCAAATAATTATTTTTTAACAATAATAGATTAATTTTCAGTTCAATATTTTAATTTTGCACAAAATATTGGAATTTTTAATCAAATTTTCAAATTTTCTAACAATAAATCTTAAACTTTAACCAAAAACAGTTGAATTTAAAAAAAGAGTTGAATTTTCAACAAAAAGATGCATTTTCAACGAAAAATGTAATAGTCAATATTAAAAAAAAAAAAGAATTTTCTACAAAATAATTGAATTTTCAACTCAGGAGTTAATATTTCCAACTAAAAAGATAATTTATTTAAAAAATGACGATTCTTCATCCAAAAAAATTTATAATTTACTATAAAAGATAAATTTTTAACAAAGTAAATGATTTTTCTACTGAAAGAGATAAAAATTCATACAAAAATTAAAAAGTTGTATTTTCACTAAAAAGGAATTTTTCTTTAAAAAAATGTTTGTTCAACAAAATAGTAAAATTTAGAACCAAATAATTATTTTAAAACAATAATAGATTAATTTTCAGCTAAATATTTAAATTTTGCACAAAATATTTAAATTTTTTATCAAATTTTCCAAAAGCAGTTGAATTTAAAAACAAAAGAGTTGAATTTTCAACAAAAAGATGCATTGTCAAAAAAAAATTTAATAGTCAATATTAAAAAAAAATTCAAACAAAAATGAAAATGATGCATTTTTACTAAAAATGGATTTTTCTTTTTAAAAAAAGTAGTTTTCTAACAAAGCAGTCAAACTTACAACCAAAAAAGTGATTTTTTAACAGAAAAGATTATTTTAAACTAAATACTTAAATTTTTCACAAAATATTGGAATTTTTAATCAAATTGCCAAATTTACAAACTAAAAAATATTATTCTTTAGGCAAAAATAGTTGAAGTTTAAAAAAAAGAGTTTAATTTTCAACGAAAAGATGCACTCTCGACGAAAACTGTAACTGTATACATTTCAATAAAAAGAAAAACTAATTTTGAACTAAATACATAAATATTTAACCAAATATTTGCATTTTTAAGTAAACTGTTACACTTTCAACCTACCACAATTATGTCGAATTTAAAAAAAAAATAATTGAATATTACACTAAAAAAAAATTTTGAACCAAAAATGAAAAAATTAAATTTGTAGAGCCAATTTCTGGTCTCACATTATGTCACACAAGATTATGGATTTTGGCATTTTATAATTGATTTCGCTGTTTGAGCAAACAATTATTTTAGGAAATGCGCCAAGAGCACGACTTTCTGGATTTCATGCCTTGTTCCACATTGTAAACTGCACGGAGGTAAATAAATAAAAATCGAGTCGAATTAAATTCACAAAGTAAAAAAATTTATTAAGAGATTTTTGCAGTTTTATTGCAAATAATATCTTGGTCACTTTTCAACTCACACTAATTTAATTATTTTCGACACAATTTGACATCGATTTTAATGTTCTAATTATCACTGGTTATTAATTTATTACTGGTTATTATTATTTATAATAAATAGAGTTAATCATACTTAATTTTATGATTAATTTATTTAATTTACTATTAATTAATTTTTATCCTAAACACGTGCTTCTTAATTATGAAGCGAGGATGAACCTCTTTCCTTCTTCGCTCGCGGAATCGAACTGGCTGGAAAATATCCTGTCTCACTATGTTCCACCTCCGCAAGGTAAGCATAATTGCGCATGCGCAATCACACTGCGAGAAAAATGTTCGTCCCTTAAAAAAAAATTGTTAAATGCCCTTAATTTAATTTTTTAAAAACTCACATTTTAATTTAAACAAATTCTGTTTGATTTGAACAAACTTTTTTTTATTCACATAAAGTTTATTCGAATCAAAAACATCCTTTGTTAAATTTAAACATACTTTTTTCTCCTATGGGGTCAAACTATATATTGTTAAATATATTTTACTTATTTTGTTTCACTTTTTGATAATTTCTTTAATTTAATACGTTAAATTTAATAAAATTCTTTATAATTATATTATTATTATTATTATTATTATTAATATAAAATTATATTAATTTTTATTTTTATTTTCCTTGGTAATTTGCTGAAATATTTAATGATAATTTTGTTCGAATCAAATAAAATTTGATTGAAGTAAAAAAAAGTTTATTTAATTCAACCTTTTTTTTTTGATTTTCTAATTGGTTGGAAAATTATATTTGAATTAAACAATTTTTATTTAATTTAGATAAAGTTTCTTTAAATGAAAAAAATCCTCTGTTAAACTCAAACATATTATTTCTTTGCTATAAAATCAAAACATTTTTATTTATTCTAAATATTATTTTTTTTTTCAAATCCAAAAAAATTTGTTGGAATTAAATGAAATTTGATTACATTTAAATAAAGCTGGTTAATTTCAATTAAAAATTTGTTTTTATGAAAATTTTTTTTGTCTCGAAAGTTCCACTACTGAACATTTGTTTGAATAAATTTTGATTTACAATAAGTTTCTTTAATTCAAACAAATCCTTTATTAAACTCAAAAATATTACTTTTCTGCAATAGGGTTAAACGAATCATTGCTTATTTTAAATACTATTTTTCTTCAATAAAAATTAATTTTGTTTGCATTAAATAAAATTGAATTAAATTTGTTAAAAAAATTTGTTATTCAACTAACTTTTTTTTAAGAGATAAATTTCTTTGAATACATTTTGTTTAATTTAAACAACAATTATATTTGAATATAACGATTTTTATGCAATTAAAATTTTTCTAATCAAGCAAATCCTGTTAAATAAATAAATTGGTTGTTAATAACTTTATTTGATTGAAAAGTTCCATTTCTGAACATTTATTATTTTCAAACAAAAAATTTGATTTAATCAAATTTTATACTATTCACACAAAGTTTATTTAAATAAATAAAGCCTCTGTTAAACTTAAACATATTATTTCTTTGCTATAGGGTCAAACAAATGTTTATTTATTCTATATCCTGTTTTTATTCAATTTCAATCAACTTTGTTTGAATAAAAAAAATTGTTGTTAAAGTTTAATTTTTTTTGTTGAAATTTTTTTTTTAAATTCCAATATTTTTTGCAAAATTTAAATATTCAGTTAAAAATTAATCTATTTTGTTAAAAAATCATTATTTGGTTATAAATTTGACTATTTTATTAGATAACTTTTTTTTAAAGAAAAATCCATTTTTAATAAAAAAAAGTAATCTATTTTGTTAAAAAATCCTTATTTGGTTCTAAATTTACTTATTTGGTTAAAAAAACTTTTTTTAAAGAAAAATTCAACTTTTTCATTTTTGTTTGAATTTTTATCTCTTTCAGTAGAAAATTCTATTATTCGTTTAAAAACTCCTGTATTTTGTTAAAAATTTATGTTTTGCAGTAAATTATAAATTTCCTTTTTTGAAGAATCGTATTTTTTTTAAGAATTCATCTTTATAGTTGGAAATATTAACTCCTGGGTTGAAAATTCAATTATTTTGTAGAAAATTCTTTTTTTTTTAATATTGACTATTAAATTTTTTTGACAATGCATCTCTTTGTTGAAAATTCAACTCTTTTTTTCAAATGCAACTGTTTTTGGTTAAATTTTATTATTTTTTGTTTAAAAATTTAACATTTTTATTAAAGATTCGAATATTTTGTGCCAAATTTAAATATTCAGTTAAAAATTACCCCTTTTGTTAAAAAATAATTATTTGTTTCTAAATTTGACTACATTGTTAAACAAAATTTTTTAAAAAGAAAACTTCATTTTTAATAAACATTTAAATTTTTTACTTTTTTGTTTGATTTTTTATATCTTTCAGTAGAAAATTCTCGTATTTTTTTTCAAAATTTATCATTTGTAGTAACTTCTAAAAATCTTGGTAGCAAAATCTTTATAGTTGGAAATATTAACTTCTTGGTTGAAAATTCAATTATTTGTAAAAAATTCTTTTTTTTTGAAAAATCGACTATTAAATATTGAGCAAAAAATTAATCTATTATTGTTCAAAAATAATTATTTGGTTATAAATTTGACTATTTTGTTGACAAATTTTTTAAAAAGAAAAATTCATTTTTAGTAAAAATTCAACTTTTTAATTTTTGTTTAAATTTTTATCTCTTTCAGAAGAAAAATTAATTATTCGTTTGAAAAATCATGTATTTTGTTAAAAATTTATCTTTTGTAGTAAATTATAAAAATCTTGGTTGCAAAATCTTTATAGTTGGAAATATTAACTCCTGGGTTGAAAATTAAATTTTTTTGTAGAAAATTCTTTTTTTTTATATCGACTATTAAATTCTTTTTCACAATGCACCTTTTTGTTGCAAATTCAACTCTTTTGTTTTAAATTCAAGTGTTTTTGGTTAAATTTTAATATTTTTTGAATGAAAATTTAACATTTTGATTAAAAATTCCAATATTTTGTCCAAAATTTAAATATTGAGTTACAAAGTTATCTATTATGTTAAAAAATTATTATTTGGTTCTAAATTTTAGTAAAAAATTTATCTTTTGTCGTAAATTATAAATTGCCTTGGTTGAAGAATCTTTATAGTTGGAAATATTAACTTCTTGGTTGAAAATTCAATTATTTGTAGAAAATTCTTTTTTTTTTTAATATCGACTGTTACATTTTTTTGTTGAGAATGCATCTTTTTTTTGAAAATTCAACTCTTTTTCTCAACATCAGCTGTTTTTAATTAAATTTTAATACTTTTTGTTAGAAAATTTGGCAATTTTATTAAAAATTCCCATATTTTGTGAAAAAATAATTATTTAGTTGCAAATTAATCTATTTTGTTTAAAAATCATCTTTTTGGTTTTTTTAATTTAACTGTTTTTTGTTAAAGTTTAATATTTATTGTTTGAAAATTTGACAATTTCATTAAAAATTCCAATATTTTGTGAAAAATTTAAATATTGAGTTGAAAATTAATCTATTTTGTTAAAAAATCATTATTTGGTTCTAAATTTATCTATTTTGTTATAAAGCTTTTTATTAAAGAAAAATCCATTTTTAGTAAAACATTTATCTTTTGAATTAAATTATAAATTTCCTTGGTTGAAGGATCTTTATAGTTGAAATATTAACTTCTGGGTTGAAAATTCAATTATTTGTAGAAAATTCTTCTTTTTCTTGTTGAAATATCGACTACTATTCCTTTTTTTTGAAAAGTAATCTATTTTGTTAAAAAATCATTATTTGGTTCTAAATTTGCTTAATTTGTTTAAAAAACTTTTTTTAAAAGAAAAATTGAACTTTTTCATTTTTGTTTAAATTTTTATCTCTTTCAGTAGAAAACTCAATTATTCGTTTGAAAATTCCTGTATTTTATTTAAAAAAATTTTGTTTAAGTTTAATATTTATTGTTTGAAAATTTGACAATTTCATTAAAAATTCCAATATTTTGTGCAAAATTTAAATATTGAATTAAAAATTAATCTTTTTTGTTAAAAAATCATTATTTGGTTCTAAATTGGACTTCCATAAAATTTCTTTAAATCAAAAAAATCTTTTAATAAACTCAAACATAATTAAATGTTGTTTGAAACAGATAAAATTCGAATAAATTTAAATAAAATAATTTAATTCAATTAAAAATGTGTTTTAAGCGAACTCTTTATGGTTTAAAAAATTCTACATGCGGGTTAAACATTAAACAATTTTGTTAAAAATTGCTTTTTTAACTACTTTTTCAAAAACTCATAAATTTGTTAAAAAATTTGATTTTTTTGTTAAAAGGTTAACTATCTAAATAAAAATTTAAATATTATGTTGAAAATTCGTATTTTTTCGAATTATCTACTATTAAATTTTTACTAATTTATTAAAAATACAACCATTTTTTGAAACTACAACTATTTTGATTAAAATTGAAGCATTAAAAAAAATAATTTTTTAGTCGAAAATTCGTTTTCTTTTTAAAGTAAAGTTACCGTTTTTAAAATATCATCAATTTATTTTATAATTTAACTTTTTTTTTGAAAATTAGTTTTTTTATTTTTGTAAAATAAATCATTTATAGCGAAAATTAAACTTTTCCATTTTTTAATTAAATATTTATCTTTTTCAGTTAAACATTCAAATATCCGTTTAAAAATAAATTCATTTTGTTCAAAATTCCTCTTTTTTGATAAATAAATTATCTTCTTGGTTGAAAATTTGTCTTTTTTGTTGAATTCATGTTTTTAGGTTAAAAATTCTACTTCTCGGTAGAAAATTTAACTGTTTGATTAAAAATTTGTTTTTTCTTTGTTAACATACCTATTATTACATTTTTATATACTATACAAATTTGATAAAAAATTTGGACATTTCGTTGAAAATTAAGTTATCTTGTTGAAAATTAAACTCTTTGCTTGATAATTTAATTAGTTTTGTCATCAAGTAAAGTTATCATTTTTCGTCGAAAATTTAAATTTTTTATTGAAAATTCGTTCTGTGGGATTAAAAATGTATTTTTCCGTTGAAAATTCAAACATTTGGTTGAAAACCATTTTTTTAGTTGAAAATTCAACCAGTTGGTCGAAAATTCATATATTTTGTTAAAAATTTTGTCTTTTGGTATTAAATAATCTTCTTTTTTGAAAATTTACATTTTTCGCTCTAATTTCAACTACTGTAGTAAAACATAAAAATTTAATAATACCATTTTTTGTTAAAAAATTATGTTTTAATTTTGGTTGGTTATTCTTTGTTGAAAATTTTATTGAATTTTTGTATTTTGTATTGAAAATTTGATATTTATTTGATTGAAAATTCGCTTTTTTTGTAGAAAATTAATATTTTTGCTTGAAAATTTATCTTTGTATGTTAAAAATTGACGTATTTGGCAAAGAATTCGGACATTTTGTTAAGAATATTTTTGAAGGACATTAATTTTATTTACTTATTTTTTCCTAAGATAAAAATTTTCAAATTCATGAGTGATTGAAAAAATTTACTAAATAATATTAATTTTACTTCATTATTTTATGCAAAAAAAATTATTTAATATGAAGATAATTTTTTTCATTTAACATTTAAAACACAGTCAAAACTTACCTAACCAAAGTTCACTTTCATGTAAAAAATTATACTGTGAAACGATCAATTTTTGCCGAAAAATAATTTAATCATTACCAAAAAAAAATTTTTGATAAATAAATTTTTGATTGAATGTAACAAAATATTATTTCATTCAACAAAAAATTTTCGATAGAAGGACAAACTATCTTTTCAATTCGCACAAGAAGAGAAAGATAACCAAAAAATTTCTTTAAATTAAAGAAACTTATCAACGGCCTGGTAATGCGAAAATTTCTTTATTTCAAAAAAGTTTTGTTTGAATTGAAATACTAATAATTGAAATAATATTTTCTTGTTTAAAAATAAGAAAATACGTTTTCTAGGTGCTCTAAATTCTTCTATCAAGTTGAAATTGCACGACATAAAGTTTATTTTGAGGCTGGACTATAAAAATTTTAATAGTTCTATGAATTCACTCTCTGCGCGTAACACGTTTTTAATATTGCCATAGAGGAAGCAAAAATTTTTATTTCTGGCTAAGGAGTGCCATAAAAGTTCGATTTGATTTTTTAAAATTAGAACTTTGCCGGCACTTTACCTCGAAAAATGTCTTGCTTGAAATGAAAATACACCAAACCCTCGGTTTAAGTCCAACATGCCATTGCCTTCAAATAGCCTTGGCCCTAAATCGGGGAAATACAAAAGTAAACAGTCAGGGCCGTGTGAACCATTTCTGTTAGATTGTTCTCCGTATGAACAAAATTTTTTTAATTTCGTCAATTTGTTATCTAAAACCCTTAATAATTTAAGCTTAAAGAAAAACGAATAAAATAGCACTTTTTGAATATAATTGCAATAAGTCTGTTTTATGCGGTACAAAACGCAAAGGTAAAACATGGGTACTTTATACTGTAATTATATGTTTTCAGAAATTGTTTAAACAATTTATTATTGTTTTTAGCCATTTTCTCTTAGAATAGAGATAGAAAGTCATGGGTTTTAAAAAAATTTCCCCTTCTTGTCCAATTTTGAATTCAAGTAAGATAATATTTAATCAATGTTTTTAAATATAATTGTTTAATCCATTTATCATTATTGTTAATAACATTCTCTTAGAATAATGCAAAAAATTTCACTTTTTCAAAGATTTTCAAATTTTGGTCCAGTTTGCACTTGGACTGAAATAACATTTGATTTAATTTAGCAAATATAATTTGTTTAAACAAATTATTATTATTTTAAATGATGTTATCTTTGAATGATGCTAGAAAGTTGCGGTTTTTGTCTAAAATAATGAATTTTTTTCCACATTTCAATTATAGCAAAGTAATAATTAATTTATGTTAACAAAAATAATTACCACTCAAATAAATATATTTTCTACAATCAATAAACTTTTTCCTTAATTAAATTTTTTAAATATAATTTTTTAACATTTTTTTCGAAAGAAAGCATTCAGAAAAACATTTGTTTTAAATGAAAGAAACTGATTCTTTTACATCATTTTTTTCATTCAACCAAAACTAACTTCCAAACAAAGAAAATTATTTTAAATAGCAGAAAACTTTTTATTAGAAGAAAAAACCGTTACAATTTTTAACTGAATAAAATTTCACTTTTTTACCAACAAGATTTATATCAGCTCTGTAAACTTTTTTTTACGAAAAAATATTTATAACGAAGGACCATGATTTTTTTTAATCAAAATAGTTAAATTTTCAACTGCATATTCTAATCTTCGGCTCACAAAGATGATTTTTGAACCAAAATGATGAATTTAAAAACATTAATTATCAATCAAACACTTGCATTTTGAACCCAGTAGTTAATTTTTTCTATCTCTGGGAGCCCATAAATTTATTTTGTTGATTCGAAGGAATTTTATTCAATCAAAGAATGATTTTTCTCTGAATCAAAGAACCTTTTTCTTCGAATCAAAGAAAAATTCCTTTGACTGAGACACGATAAATACTTTTCTTCGATTCAAACAAATTTTCTTTCAATCAAAGAATATATTTTTTTAAATCAGAGAATTTTTCTGTTAGAATAGAAAAAAAATTTTCTTTGTATGAGAGCTGATAAATATTTTTCTTTAATTCAAATAAATTAGCCGATGAATATTTTCCTTTAATTTTAATGAACTTTCTTTTAATTCAAACGAGTTTTCTTTTAATCAAAGAATTAATTTTCTTCGAATCAAAGAAACTTTTCTTTCCCTGAGGGGCGATTAATATTAATAATTAATTGAAAGGAATTTTCTTTCAATTAAATAATAAATAATTAAATAATCTTTTTCTTTGATTGGCAGCTGATAAATATTTTTCTTTGATTTAAAGATATTTTCTTTTTATCAAAGAATAATTTTCATTGAATAAAAATTTTTTTCTTTGCTTTGACTCACATACGGTGAATATTTTTTATAATTCAAATTAATTTGTTTTTTATCAAAAACTTCTTTGCATCAAGGAGACTTTTTCTTTCAATCGAAGAATCTTTTTCTCTGAATCAAAGAATCTTTCTCTTTGAATCAAAACACATTTTCTTTGACTGAGAGACGATAAATACTTTTCTTCGATTCAAAGAAATTTTTTTTAAATAAAACAATATTTTTCTTTAAATCAAAGAATCTTTCTGTTAGAATAAAAAAAACTTATCTTTGTACAAAGGCTCATGAATATATTTTTTTAATTCAAATAAATTAGCCGATGAAAATGTTCCTTTAATTTTATCGAATTTTCTTTTAATTCAATTGAGTTTTCTTTTATTAAAAAAACGAATTTTCGTTTATTCTACGAATGAATTTTCTTTGAATCAAAGAATCTATTTCTGTGAATCAAAGAATCCTTTTCTTTGAATCAAAGAAGCTTTTATTTCGCTTGGAGTCGATGAATATTAATAATTAATTGAAAGGAATTTTCTTTCAATCAAATAATCTTGCTCTTAAAATCTTAGAGACTTTTATTTGACTCAGAGCCGATTAATGTTTTCCTTTGATCCAAACAAATTTTCTTTCAATAAAATAATCTTTTTCTTTGATTGGCAGCCGACGAATATTTTTCTTTGATTTCAAGATATTTTATTTTTATCAAAGAATAATTTTCTTTGAAACAAAATTTTTTTCTTTACTTTGACGGACAGACGATGAGTATTTTCCTGTAATTCAAATTCATTTGTTTTTTATTAAAAATTTCTATCTAGGAGTATCTAGGAGTCGTTTTCTTTCAATCAGAGAATCTTTCACTTTTAATCAAAGAACCTTTTTCTCTGAATCAAACAATTTTTATCTTTGACTAAAAGACGATAAATACTTTTCTTGACTCAAAGAATCTTTCTGTTAGAATCTAAAAAACTTTTCTTTGTATAAAAGCTGATGAATATTTTTCTTTAATTCAAATAAATTAGCCGATGAAAGTGTTCCTTTCATTTTAATGAATTTTCTTCTAATTCAAATGAGTTTTCTTTGAATCAAAGAATGAATTTTCGTTTAATTTAAACTTTTCTTTCGCTGAGAGTCGATGAATATTAAGAATTAATTGATAGGAATTTTTTTTCAATTAAAGAATCTTTCTCTTTAAATCTAATAGGATTTTTTGACTTAGAGTTGTTAAATATTTTCCTTTGATTCAAACGAATTTTCTTTAAATAAAATAATCATTTTCTTTGATTGGCAGCCGATGAATATTTTCTCTGAATCAAAGAACCTAATTCTTTCAATCAAAGAAGGAATTTTCGTTTATTCTAAGAATAAATTTTCTTTGAATCAAATAATCTATTTCTGTGAATCAAAGAAACTTTTCTTTCACTGAAAGTCGATGAATATTTATAATTAATTGAAAGGAATTTTATTTCAAATTAAATAATTTTTGATTCAATTCTAAGAAACTTTTATTTGACTCAGAGCCGATAAATGCTTTCCTCTGATTGAAACGAATTTTCTTTGAATAAATTAATCGTTTTCTTCGATTGGCCGCCAATGAATATTTTCCTTTGATTGAATGTTATTTTCTTTTTATCAAAGAATAATTTTCTTTGAATAAAAAATTTTCCTGTACTTAGACTGACAGTCGATGAATATTTTCCTTTAAATCAAATTAACTTGCTTTTCATCAAAAACTTCTTTGAATCAAGGTGCATGTTTCTTTCATTCAAAGAATCTATTTCTCGGAATCAAAAAATTCTTTTTTTTTGATCAAAGAATCTTTTTCTCTGAATCAAAGAATTTTTTTCTCTGAATTAAAGAATCTTTTTTTTTGAATCAAAGAAAATTTTCTTTGTCTGAGAGACCATAAATACTTTTCTTCGATTAAAAGAAATTTGCTTTCAATCAAATAATCTCTTTGTTAAAATCAAAAAAACTTATCTTTGTATAAAAGCTAATAAATATTTTTCTTTAATTCAAATAAATTAGCCGATGAAAACTTTTCTTTAATTCTAATGAATTTTCTTTTAATTCAAATTCAATTTTCTTTGAATGAAAGAATCTATTTCTGTGAATCAAAGAATCTTTTTCTTTAACTCAAAGAAACTTTTCTTTTATTAAGCGTCGATGAATATTAATAATTAATTGAAAGCAATTTTCTTTTAATTAAATAATCTTGCTCTTAAAATCTAAGAGACTTTTATTTGACTCAGAGCCGATTAATGTTTTCCTTTGATCCAAACAAATTTTCTTTAAATAAAATAATCTTTTTCTTTGATTGGCAGCCGATGAATATTTTCCTTTGATTTAGAGATATTTTCTTATTATCAAAGAATAATTTTCTTTGAATCCAAATTTTTTCTTTACTTTGACTAACAGACGATGAATATTTTCCTTTATTACAAATTAATTTGTTTTATATAAAAAATTTCAATCTAGGAGTATCTAGGAGTCTTTTTATTTCAATCAAAAAATCTTTTACTTTTAATCAAAGAATCTTTTTCTCTGAATCAAAGAATTTTTCTCTTTGACTGAGAGACGATAAATACTTTTCTTTATATCAAAGAATCTTTCTGTTAGAATCAAAAAAATTTTCTTTGTATGAAAACTGATGAATATTTTTCTTTAATTCAAATAAATTAGCCGATGAAAATGTTCCTTTAATTTTATTGAACTTTCTTCTAATTCAAATGAGTTTTCTTTTAATCAAAGAATGAATTTTCGTTTAATCTAAGAATAAATTTTCTTTGAATCTAAGAATCTATTTCTCTGAATCAAAGAATCTTTTTTTTTTTTAATCCAAGAATAATTTTCATAGAATACAAAATTTTTTCTTTACTTTGACTAACAGGCTAGGAATATTTTCCTTCAATTCAAATTGATTTGTTTTGTATGAAAATCTTTTTTGAATCAAGGAGTTAATTTGTTTCAATAAAGAATCTTTTTTTTTAATCAAAAAATCTTTTTGTCTGAATCAAAGAATATATTGTCTTTGAATAAAAGAAAATTTTCTTTGACTAAGAGACGATATATAATTTTCTTCGAATCAAAAAAAACTATCATTTAATCAATGAATATTTTTGTTTGAATCAAAGAATCTTTCTGTTAAAATCAAAAAAACTTTTCTTTGTATGAAATCTGATAATATTCTTTTTTAATTCAAATAAATTATCCGATAAAATTTTCTTTTAATTCTAATGAATTTCCTTTTAATTCAAATGAGTTTTCTTTTAATCAAACATTTCCATTGATTTAAAGTTATTTTCTTTTTATCAAGTAATAATTTTTTTTGAATCAAAATTTTTTCTTTACTTTGACAGTTGCTTTCTTTCAATCAAAGAATCTTTTTCTCTTTGAATCAAAAAAATTTTTTTTGACTGAGCGACGATAAATACTTTTCTTTGATTCAAATAATTTTTCTTTCAATCAAAGAATCTTTTGCTCCAAATCAAGGAATATTTCTCTTTGAATCAAAGAAAATTTTCTGTGACTGAGACACGATACATACTTTTTTTCGATTCAAACAAATTTTCTTTCGATCAAAGAATATTTTTCTGTAAGAATCAAAAAAACTTTTCTTTGTATGAGAGCTGATGAATATTTTTCTTTATTTCAAATAAATTAGCTGATGAAAATGTTCCTTCAATTCTAATGAATTTTCTTTTAATTCAAATGAGTTATTTTTGAATCAAAGAATGAATTTTCTTTGAATCAAAGAATTTATTTCTGTGAATCAAAGAATCCTTTTCTTTGAATCAAAGAAGCTTTTATTTCGATGAATATTAATAATTAATTAAAGGAATTTTCTTTAAATTAAATAATCTTTCTCTTTAAATCTAAGAGACTTATTTTATTTAGAGCCGATAAATGTTTTTCTTTGATTCAAACGAATTTTCTTTAAATAAATTAATCTTTTTCTTTGATTGGCAGCCGATAAATGTTTTCCTTTAATGTAAAGTTATTTTCTTTTTATCAAAGAATCTTTCTCTTTGAATCGAAGAACATTTTCTTTGACTAAGAGACGATAAATTCAAAGAAATTTTCTTTGAATCAAAGAATCTTACTGTTAGAATCAAAAAAACTTTTCTTTGTATGAAAGATGATAAATATTTTTCTTTAATTTAAATAAATTAGCCGATAGAAATGTTCCTTTACTTTTAATGAATTTTCTTTTAATTCAAATGAGTTTTCTTTTGATCAAAGAATGAATTATTTTGAATCAAAGAATCTATTTCTGTGAATCAAAGAAATTTTTCTTTGAATCAAAGAAACTTAATATTAATAATTAATTGAAAGGAATTTTCTTTAAATTAAATAATCTTTCTCTTTAAATGTAAGAGACTTATTTTATTTAGAGCCGATAAATGTTTTCCTTTGTTTACACTCATTTTATTTAGTTAAAATAATCTTTTTCTTTGATTGACAGCCGATGAATATTTTCCTATAATTCAAATTAATTTGTTTTTTATCAAAAATTTCTTTAAATCACGGAGTCTATTTCTTTCAATCTAAGAATCTTTGACTCTAAATCAAGGAATCTTTTTCTTTTACTGAGACACGATAAAGAGTTTTCTTCGATTCAAACCAATTTTCTTTCAATCAAAGAATATTTTTTTGTTAGAATCAAAAAAACTTTTCTTTGTATAAGAGCCGATGAAAATGTTCCTTTAATTCTAATGAATTTTCTTTTAATTCATATGAGTTTTCTTTGAATCAAATAATGAATTTTCGTTTAATCTAAAAATGAATTTTCTTTGAATCAAAGAAACTTTTCTTTCACTGAGAGTCGATGAATATTATTAATTAATTGAAAGGAATTTTCTTTCAATTATATAATTTTTCTCTTTAAATCTAAGAAACTTTTATTTGACTCAGAGCCGATAAATGTTTTCCTTTGATTTAAAGTTATTTCCTTTTTATCAAAGAATCTTTCCCTTTGAATCAAAGAAAATTTTCTTTGACTAAGAGACGATAGATTCAAAGAAATTTTCTTTCAATCAAAGAATATTTTTCTGTTAGAATCAAAAAAATTTTTATTCTTATGAAAGCTGATGAATATTTTTCTTTATTTCAAATAAATGATGAAAATGTTCCTTTAATTCTTATGAATTTTCTTTTAATTCAAATGAGTTTTCTTTGAATCAAATAATAAATTTTAGTTTAATCTAAGAATGAATTTTCTTTGAATGAAAGAATTTATTTCTGTGAATCAAAGAATCCTTTTTTTCGAATCAAAGAATCCTTTTCTTTGAATCAAAGAAACTTTTATTTCACTGAGAGTCGATGAATATTATTAATTAATTGAAAGAAATTTTCTTTCAATCATATAATTTTTCTCTTTAAATCTAAGAAACTCTTATTTGACTCAGAGCCGATAAATATTTTCCTTTGATTAAAAGTTATTTCTTTTTATCAAAGAATCTTTCCCTTTGAATCAAAGAAAATTTTATTTGACTAAGAGACGATAGATTCAAAGAAATTTTCTTTGAATCAAAGAATCTTTTTCTTTGAATCAAAGAATTTTTCTTTTAGAATCAAAAAAACTTTTCTTTGTATAAAAGCTGATGAATATCTTTATTTAAATCAAAAAATAATTTTCTTTGACTCAAAGAATCGTTTTTCCTGACTTAAGTTAAGATTTTGGTTGATCTAAGAACTGTTACAAGTTGCGTAAAAAATAGAAATATTTTCTAGTCGGAAATTGTTATCTAACTAATTTGTGAAACTTTTATCTAGAATCTGGTGACAGCAATAATTTAAGAAATTTGTAGCACTTTCTTCAAGTGATCCTAAAGACACGACTCGTTGCGTCCGATGCACCGTTATAAACATCGCGCATGCAACGGTTCAATATTCCCCATTTTTTCTCAAACATTCGCAAAATCTCACTTTAATTTAATACCCCGCTTGGTTCCGTTCCTTGCGACTAGAAAATTATAACTGTGTTTATTTATATGATTTATGACGAATCACATTTTGTCGAATAACAGTTTACCTCAGACATACTGAATATATTAGGGAAAATTATGTTAATAATAATTAAAAAAATTTTTTTTGTAATAACCATTAACATTATGAATAATTTGTTTTCTATTGTTCTAAAATAAAATTTTTTTTAATATTAATGTTTATTTATAAATTGTGAAAAAAATTACTCTCAAGGTCTGCTGGGATTCGAACCCAGGTCTTTGAGATTGCCGGTCTGATACTCTTACCCACTAAGCTAATGAAGACGAGATTAATTTCTTCACAACCCATTCAAGTTTAAATCTGACTTAATTCATTATACATATTTATAACTGAAATTAATATTGGTTTCTATTTCTAAATGCTGAAAAATTAATCTTTAATGAGTCGAAAATTCAATTGTGTGGTTTAAAACTCAAATATTTTGTAGAAAATTGAACTTTTGTTTAAATGTTTTCTAATAAATTTTTACCGTTGACCTAAAGATTCGACTATTTGCTTCAAAATTAAACAATTTTTTGTAACAATTCAACCATTTTGTTAATAAGACATTTTTTTCTTCAAAAATCGTTTTTTCGATGTTTCGACCCTTTTTCTTGAAAGTTTTTCTATCTGGGTGAAAATACAACTGTTTTGTTCGAAATTGAAGTTTTTAGAATTCAAATATTTGTAACTGAAAGTTATCTTCTTTTTTCGAAGAGTTCAATAATTTGTTGAGAATTTAATTGGTATTTTAAAAACTTATTCTCTTGTATTGAAAAGTAATCTTTTTTTTGGAAAACTTAACTGTTTCATAAAAAATTCGTTCTTTAGCTTAAAAATTCGAATATTAGGTTAAAAATTCAACTATTTTGTCGAAAATTCACCCTTTTTGCTGAAAAGTTCAACTATTTAGATAAAAATTCACCTTTGAACGCAAAAAATCAATTATGTGTTGAAAAATTCAACTATTTTATTCAAAAGTTAATTATTTGAATGAAAAGTTAATTATTTGTTTGAAAATTCAATCATTCTGTTCGAAATTCACCGTTTTCAGTCAAAAATTAAAATATGTGATTAAAAATTCAACTATTTTATTGAAAAGTATATTATTTGGTTAATAATTCAAATATTTTGTTAAAAATTACCTGTTTTAAGTCAAAAATTAAACTGTGTGATTAAAAATTCAACTCTTTCATTGGCAATTCAATTATTTTTTAAACAAATTCAACGTTGTAAATCCGAAATTCGACTATTTATTGAAAAGTTAATTAATTGGTTAAAATTACAATTCTTTTGTTAAAAATTCACAATTTCAAGTTAAGAATTCAACTATGAGAATTCAAAAATTGTTTAAAAAGTTAATTATTTGTTTGAATGTTCTATTATTTTGATAAAAAATCACTGTTGAAAGTCAAAAATTCATATGTCTGTTTCAAAAAGTAACTTTTTTATTGAAAAGTTAATTATTTTATTGAATATTTAATTGTTTTGTTAAAAATTTACCTTTGTGAGTCAAAATTCTAACTATTTTATTGAAAAGTTAATTAATGGGTTAAAAATTTAATTCTTCTGTTAAAATTCACCGATGTGAGTCGACAATTTAACAATTTTTGGAAAAGTTAATAAATTTAGTTAAAAATTCAATTATTTTGTTCAAAACTCACCATTGTAAATGAAAAGTTTAACTATGTGATGAAAAACTCAACTATTTTATGAATAAGTTAAATATTCGGTTGAAAATTCAATTCTTTTGCTAAAATTTACCTTTGTAAGTCAAAAATTAAAATTTTTATTCAAAAGTTAATTATTTATTTAAAAAGTTATTAATTTCGTTAAAAATTCAATTATTTGGTTAAAAATTCAATTGTTTTGTTAAAATTCACCTTTGTGAGTCAAAAATATAACTATTATATTAACAAGTTAATTAATAACTTAAAAACTCAATTCTTCTGTTCAAATTGACCGTTGTAAGTCGACAGTTTAACATTTTATTAAAAAGTTATTGACTTAGTTAAAAATTCAATTATTTTGTTAAAAATTCGCCTCTGTAAGTCAAAAATCTAACTATTTTATTGAAAAGTAATTTAATTGGTTAAAAATTCAATTCTTTCGTTAAAATTCACCTTTGTAAGTAGCCAATTTAACATTTTAATTAAAAGTTAATGATTTAGTTAAAAATTCAATTATTTTGTTCAAATTTCACCGTTGTAAGTTAAAATTTTTAAATTTAATTGAAAAGTTAATAATTTAGTTGAAAATCCAATTATTTTGTTGAAAATTCAATTGTCTTGTTAAAAATTCGCCTCTGTGAGACAAAATCGAACTTTTTTATTGTAAAGTTCAATAACTAATTAAAAATTCAATTATTTTGCTCAAAATTCACCGTTGTGAATAAAAAATTTAATTATGTGATTATATATTTAAATTTTTTATTAAAATTAACCTTTGTGATTCAAAAATTTAATATATAATTAAAAAGTTAATTAATTGCTTAAAAACTCAATTCTTTTGTTTAAATTCACCGTTGGAAGTCGACAATTTAACAATTTATAGAAAAGTTAATAAATTTATTTGAAAATTCAATTATTTTGTGCAAAACTCATCGTTGTAAATAAAAAATTAAACTATATGATTAAAAATTTAACTATTTTATTAAGCAGTTATATATTTGGTTAAAAATTTAAATCTTGTATTAAAATGTAAATGCAAACCTTTGAAAGTCAAAAATTTGAAATTTTATTGAAAAGTTAATTATATAGTTGAAAACTCAATTATTTTGTTCAAAATTCACCGTTGTAAATGAAAAATTTAACTATGTGATTAAAAAATCAACTATTTTATTAAAAAGTTAAATATTTTGTCAAAAATTCAAATATTCTGTTAAAATTCACCTTTCTAAGTGAAAAATTCTAATTTCATTGAAAGGTTAATTATTGAACTGAAAAGTTAATAATTTAGTTCCAAATGCAATTTTTTTTTTAAATTCAATTCTTTTCTTAAGAATTCACCTTTGTGAGTCAAAAATCTAACTATTTTATTAACAAGTTAATTAATTGCTTAAAAATTCAATTCTTTTGTTAAAATTCACCGTTGTAAGTCAAAAGTTTAACATTTTTTTTGAAAAGTTAATTATTTAGTTTAAAATTCAATTATTTTGTTCAAATTTCACTGTTGTAAATGAAAAATTTAAATATGTGATTAAATACTTAACTATTTTATTAATACGTTGAATATTTGGTTGAAAATTCAATTCTTTTATTAAAATTCACCTTTGTAAGTCAAAAATTAAAAATTGCATGCAAAAGTTAATTATTAAATTGAAAAGTTAATAATTTCGTTAACAATGCAATTATTTTGTTGAAAATTCAAATTTTTTGATAAAAATTCACCTTTGTTAGTCAAAATCGAACTTTTTTATTGAAAAATTAATTAATTATGTTTTAATTCAACTATTTTATTCAGAAATAAAATATTTGGTTGAAAAATCAATTATTTTCTTAAAATTCACAGTTGTGAGTCAAAAATTAAAAATTTTATTGGAAAGTTAATTAATTGCTTAAAAATTCAATTCTTTTGTTAAAATTTACCGTTGTAAGTCAAATTTTTTTAATTTAATTGAAAAGTTAATTATGTAATTTAAAAGTTAATAAGTTAGTTGAAAATCCAATTATTTTATTGAAAAGTCAATTGTCTTGTTAAAAATTCGCCTTTGTGAGTCAAAAATCTAACTATTTTATTGAAAAGTTAATTATTTAGTTGAAAATTTAAATATTTTTTTAAAAATTCACAGTTGTTAATGAAAAATTTAACTTTGTGATTAAAAACTTATCTATTTTATTAAGAAGTTAAATATTTGGTTGAAAATTCAATTCTTTTGTTAAAGTTCACCTTTGTAAGTCAAAATTTTTTTACTTAATTGAAAAGTTAAGTAATTGGTTAAAAATTCAATTCTCTTGTTAAAATTCACCGTTGTAAGTCAAAAGTTTAACATTTTATTAAAAATTTAATTATTTAGTTGAAAATTCCAATATTTTGTTAAAAATTCACCGTTGTAAATAAAAGACTTAACTATGTAATTAAAAATTCAACTATTTTATTAAGAAGCTGAATGTTTGGTTGAAAATTTAATTCTTTTTTTTTAATTCACGTTTGTAAATCAAAAATGTAAAATTTTATTGAAAAGCTAATTATTTAATTCAAAAGTTAATAATTTAGTTTAAAATCCAATTATTTAGTTGAAAATTCAATTGTTTTGTTAAAAATTCACCTTTGTGAGTCAAAAATTTAAAATAAATTGAAAAGTAATTATTTAATTGACAAGTTAATAACTTAGTTGAAAATTCAATTATTTTGTTAAAAATTCACCTTTATGAATAAAAAATCTAACTGTTTTATTGAAAAGTTAATTAATTGCTTAAAAATTCATTTTTTTTGGTTAAAATTCTCCTGTGTAAGACGAAAATTTAACATTTTATTGAAAATTTAATTATTTAGTTGCAAATTCAAATATTTTATTAAGAAGTTAAATATTTGTTTGAAAATTCAATTCTTTTTTAAAATTCACAATTTAAGTCAAAAATTTTTAATTTGATTAAAAAGTTAATTATTTAAGTGAAAATTTAATAATTTCGTTGAAAATGTAATTATTTTGTTGAAAATGTAATTATTTTGTTGAAAATGTACCGTTGTAAGGCAAAAATTGAACTATGAGAATTCTTAAAAAATTAGTTTTTCAATTTTTTTTTATTCAGAAAAATATTTATTCAAAACTGCGCTCTATCACGAATAATTTAAAAATATACACATTATTAACATTAAAAT
The DNA here is from genome assembly GCA_010014905.2 of Druon quercuslanigerum. Classification (NCBI taxonomy): domain Eukaryota; kingdom Metazoa; phylum Arthropoda; class Insecta; order Hymenoptera; family Cynipidae; genus Druon; species Druon quercuslanigerum. The sequence continues at coordinate 26,690 of JAAAKG020174227.1, forward strand.
GACCTAAGTAACGAAAAGTTAAGGAAAAAAACAATATTTTCAATTTTGAATATCTCCTCAATTTTTTTGGTTTTAAACATTATTTTAGGTTTTTTTCAAAGCCTGAGAAAACGCATCCTAGACTTTTCATCAAAATTATTGAGAATAGTTGAAATTCTTCAAATGATTTAACATGGGTTAAGAGAATTAAAAATTAAATTAATTAATAAACTAAATTAAATTACAATGTTATAAATTTTATATAATAATAATAATTTAAATTTAA
>JAAAKG020174238.1:0-26953 GCA_010014905.2 Druon quercuslanigerum
GTCCTATAGTTAAACATAAAATATGTTAATCCTAAACATCTAGATTTTACGTTTGAACATCCATTTTTCTCCGTGTACTATGAATATCCGTGCAGAGAATTTTTGATTTTAGAAAAAAAACTGGTCTCAACAATTCTCAAAGTGTGCTCACTTTTTGAATTTTGATTGAAAAATGGCTGGCTAACAAACTTGACCTTTAGTTTAGGACACTAAAAGAGTGTACCAAAGGGCAATCTAATAGATTATTTTTTCCAAAAGTTATCCTGGAAACAGGCAGACATACAGACATACAGACATACATACAAACAGGCACATTCGTAAAAACCTGTTTTTCGGATTCAGGAGTCTCGAAACGTAGTCATTTGTCAAAAAATGGGGTAGGAGGTCAAATTTTACACAAATCTAATACCTTCTCTAATAAGAATGTAAAAAATTAAATTTGTAGACAAACGATACAAGTCAGTATAGTTACAACAAACTATAGTTCCCTATAATTTTTGTATACTTATACAAATGAAAACATAAATAAAATTCTATATATACGGAAAACAATAGTTCCTTACATTTAAAGTGACTATTCACAAGAATATTCTGTGACTCAAGGACAGAAAGAAAACTCTGAAGATCTTACCTGTGCATTTTACAGCAGAAGAAAAATACATTTTTAGAAAGTCACTCACTATATTACGAAGTTCTCCGTACAACTAACCGGTCAAGTATATAGTGCTAGAACTTGCATTATCGAACTTTCTGTGAAGTTAGTTCTGAAGTAATACACTATCAAAAAAGTTCTAGTTAAACTTACTACGCGTCAGTCTGGTTAAAAAATGTCTAGTTATTTTAATATGAAATGATAGATAATATGACTTGAAAATTCTGGTTAATTAACTCTGGTTGAGTTTTTCTGGTTAAATCAACTCTGGTTAACATTTCTGGTGACAGAAATGTCGCGATCTTACATCGGTTTCCAGTAATCTGTTTTTTCACCTATGTCGCGTTGCTGGATGTTCTCAAATGACACTTCTTGTAAATGAAAGTTCTTGAATAATCGTGATCTGTTTAATTGACAAAGAGAGACTTTTCAAAAGTGTTATATACAAATCATTGAATGTATAATTGCATGAAAGATCAAACCTCTTTAGCTTGATAAAAGATTCCATATTATGCAAGATGACACAAGAAATGCAGAAGCACAATATCATCATTTGGTAAGATACCCATAAAGGAGAAACTGACTAAAACTAGTTCCAGATTATCAATGTAAACAGTTTTATCGTTAACATTTGACCTATCCATATAACGGGAGATTATTTTCATCCAAACTAGTTTTGACCAGATTTCTCATAATTTAACAACGACCTTATGTATGTTCACACCGACAATGCAAATTTATTAATCGATAGGTTAAAATGATTAAATCTTTGGCTTTAATCACACAATAATTCTCTATAGGTATCCATTTCTGCTTTAACAATTAACAAACCTTACAGATGACGAATTTTCAATATCACAGGAAAATTTAAGTTTAAGAAAAAGGTTTTTCTTTTAAATAAGAAACTAGTTTTGAAATGGTATTAGAGTTATCAATTTACGTTGATTCATAACTTGTTGTGACATCTGCTGATGCGAATGTATTGTTTTCATTTAAAAACTTTTTTATTTATCTGCTCGACCTTATCATTTATGCAGATAACACGCCCTTAACTTATAATTCAAGGTAATATTGTTGACAAGAACAATCAAAATCACGTATTTATGATGGCAATTGATCAATAAAATCAATATAAATCAAAATTCTTTTATGATTTTCAGAGTCCCGAGTATATTTAGTATTTTATTTTATTATTACATTGTATAATAATAATATTTTTTTAATGAGGAAGCTCATTTTTTCTCAGGTTTAAGATGGTTAAAGCCCAATTTTTCGAAGGATTTTTTGTTACAGGGATACCTATAAATGAAGGTGCGACCCAAACCACCAGAACCCAAAACATCTTACGTGATGTCTGAGCGCCTATAAGCACCTGAGCCAAAGAGACTTTTCTTTCCTTTAATTTTTTTTTATTTCGAATTTTATTTGTAGTATTTCAGAAGTTTTGTGTGTTTTTGATTTTCGTTGTGCAGTAAGTTGTTGTCTTGAAATATATTATGAACTACAGAAACAAAACTTTCTATCACTTTTATCCTAAATTTTTTTATATTGTAATTTCGCATACTTTAAATTATTAAAAACGACCAGAACGGCGAGCGTCTGTACCTACTCAAATTCTGAAAAAAGAAGTTTTTGCCAAATTTTAATCTACCTAAGCGAAAAAATTATATATAGTTTACATATAGCATGAAGTATTATATATAATATTCATTTGTTTTATACAAAAATGTGTAAATCAAATGAATATTATATATAATGTTTCACACTATGCATAAACTATACATAATTTTTCCTTCTGGGTTTTAACAAAAATTATGTATCAAACTTTAATTTAAATATAATAATAATATAATAATATAAGCATTAATATAATAACACAATGATATAATATAATAATATAATTAAAATGACTTATTGGCAAATTAAAAACAAAGATAACATCACTGAATTTCGTGAACAATATATTTTTATTTAAATCTTCAAATCAAGAAATGCGCAAAATGGCTTTTTCTATCATGTAGTTCCTTTTTTACAAATTTAAAAGCTTTTAAATATATATACATATAGGATGGGCACTAGGCACGCTGGCAAGCCCCAGCGTATCCACCCTTTATAATTTGTTAAAAATCTTCTAAACGTGAATCATTTATATCAAAATTGTGAGGAGGTGCGAGATGCAAGGAAGGGGGGCCCTACCTTACGTCACACATGTTCAACGCGTAGTAAATTTTTCTATATTTTACCGAGATTTTTTCAAATTTCGCGAGTATATTTTTTGTGCGGATTGGCAGCGCTGCTCTTCCTGGAATAACAAAAGATAACTGAGAACTATTGAAATTTACCTAGTATTTCAAATCACCAAAGTATTGCACGAAACCTACATATAATTTGAAAGATCTCATAACTATCTATGTTACTCTAAGTTGAATAAAAGTTCTTGAAACATTATCTACAATAATAATTAATAGCGGCTTTTTTACTAGATTTTGAAAGCGTACACAAATTTTTTTTTATAAAATCAAGTGTGACGTGACGTCGAAGGAGGAGTTCATGACAATGTGAGACACGAGGGGAGGTGGGGTCAAAAATTGCTCAAAATCGCATGACGTATCACGTGCAGAACCCCAAAATGAAAACAAATGATACTTTTAGATCTTAAATTAAAACTGTTTTCTAAACCTTATAATGTCTATCTGCAGTACTTCTCATCATTTGTTTCTGTTTTACTACAGACTTATTTTTATAACACACAGTTTGTAATTTTGTTCGAAAAAAGTATTTGAAGTAAGATATTGCAAAAGACTTCAAATTTTTCTTTCACGTTTAAATAGTCATTTTAGTAAAAATAACGAATTATCTGTATTGTGATGGGAAGGAACAGGGTTCCTTTAATTTATTGTGAATCCCTGAAACCAAATGACAAATTTTGGACGTCACACTGATAAAGGCCTCGGGAACGAGGATGATGAGCTTCGATGGATAGTCTCACCTGGTAAGCTAATTGAGCCGGGTAAACCCACTCTCAACCTTTCTGTTAAATTTGGTACCTTCTGTGTAGTAATTAGTACGTTTTCATTTGTAGTTTGTTTCATGAAGAAATTGAATTTGCCACATGCTGGGTCAGGTGTTATTTAACTTTGTGGGGACACCTACAAGATAGCAGCAAAGAAAATTAAATTACGGAGAAAACCATCGGATTGATGACACTCACCACAAAAAAGATGATTAAAGGGGATTTGCACGCTTGTATTATTTTACTTTGTGCTTCAAACCTGTTTTCCGTGAGGTATATAAATCTATAAAACTTGTTCATCGAGGCAGATTTCATTATCGGATGAGTGTGGATTCGAGTATAACTGCAAAGTTTGTATTATAGTCATTGTAATAAAACTTTAATAATAATAATAATAATTTAATAATAAATAATTAAAATAATTTAATAATAATACAAATTTAATAAAACTGTATGAGGAATTATCCGCTTTTATTCCAAATTAACTAAATATATTTAAATCTTAAGTCATACGGTCTTCTCGATTATTATGAACAAACATATTTAGAAGCACTATTTTGATAATCCTAAATAAATGTTAAATAATTAATTTGATTTTGGAATTGTTCTTTAAAAAAGTCGCGATTAAAAAAACAAACTTTTAAATATTTTCAAACAGGCCCCTTCATCGAACGCTCCGCTTCGATACGGATCAGCAAAGTATATATTTTTACAAAGAAACTTGTAGTTTTTTTACAGAAAATTCGACTTTCGTTCCTGAAAAATGGGAAAATATCTTTCTGTATGGTTTCATAATAAAACTTAGCGTAATAAATAAAATAATTATAATATTTATTGTTTACCGGAATAGTGACACGAAGTCCAGTGTTCTGCATTAGAATCCGGTCTTCTGTGTCTACTTACGGCAAATCACCTATCTTGTTGAAAGATAAAACAGCACTAACAACTGCATGACTTTTTTTGCATTATATCTCTTTATCGACAAAGAATCGTCTATGCTTTGGTTGCTAATCCCAATAAGTCATATCGTGGGAAGTTTTGGGAACGTGCTTTCTTACTGTATAACCGAAAAAATAATAAGTGAAATTTCAGCTAAATTTCGCTGTTTTAGCAGCGTATTTACGCTGATTTGAATTAGCGGTATACTTCTTGCTAATTCAGATTTAGAGAGAAAATATACTTTTTTGAGTTGTTGTAATAATTTTTTAGGTCTAATGGACTATTTATTAATTTTGGTTAATTAATTTTTAATTATTGAAACAAATGGAATTTGATTAATTTTTTTTCAAATTTTTCATTATAAAAAATTATTACTATTCCTTCAGTGGAATATTTGTCAACATAGGTTAATTAATTTTTAATTTTTTTAAAAATTTCTTTTTCTTTTAAAAAGTTTTTTTTTCCAATTCGTTGAACTGGCAGTTTATTTTTGTTGAGTGACATAAATTTGTTTTGAAATATATTTCAATCGTTGAAAAAATAAATTATTACTTTATGTTCTAAATGTTTTAAAAAGACATGCATAAAATATATATAGAATTAACCACTTTTATATTACCATGATTGATATAATTACAGAACATTAAAGGGATACTACTGGATGTTAATGATTGAGCACAGATTAACAATTAACAACAATTAACAATTAAGAGAGAGAGAGAGAAAGATAGCCTATTCCGTCTGTCTTTTTCTAATGCTTCTAGAATGTTCCAGTCTCGAATTCTCTAGACTTTTATCGACCTGTGGAACCCTGATTTGCCAGTTCTTATGAATTAACTATTGCTCTATTTAAATGCTAAAAAATACAAACTTGTTTGGAAACAATATCAAAAATAGAAATAGTATAATAATAAATAATTGTTGCAGCGAATTAAATTATAAAAAACTATTCGGCCGCCACAGAACTACCTGCCAGTGATTGAGATATAAGAAATTACGATACGAGAAAAAAATTAGGAAAAGAATAAAATTTTGAAAAGAAAAAAAGGAACAGTGTTGCAATGAAATTATGCAAAACCTGCTTGACGTCGATCTGGGAACCTGACTTTTCTGCCAGACCGCGTCGACCTTGTCGGAGCTGGAAACTTAGCTGGAATCTCTAGATCTTCCGAGGTGAGTTTATTCCATTTATTCGGAATTTGCTTTCGATGTTGCAACTGGAATTCATCTTCAGGATTGATGTATGCCGGTTTTAATCTGTCAATTGAGACGTTAGTGTTTTTGCCCTTGATGTTAAGATTGAAAAGTGTTTCAAAGCGATTGTTTACTGAATAGGGACCGTCGCAAGGCATTTGTAGCGATCCTTTTGGTTGGTCATGACGAACGAAAACTTGCTCAGATGTCAAAAGATCTTTGAAAACAAATATTTGTTTCTGACTTTGACGAGTACCACCGTCTGGTCGTAGACTCTGGAAACGACGTCTCATTGCGTTGACGAAATCTGATGCATCTTCCGTGATGACTTTTTCTGATATAGAAATTAAGAATTCTCCGGGTAGGCGGATGTTCTCGCCGTAAACGAGTTCAGCTGATGTTGACTTCAAATCCTCTCGCCAGGCTGATCTGATGCCTAAAAGGATGATGGGTAGAACTTCAGTCGAATCTTCAGTTTCATGGCACTTAATCGATTCTTTCAACTTTCGGTGCGACCTTTCTACCATGCCATTGGTCCAGGGATAATATGATATGATATTCTTGGTAAAGTTATGACTCAAATTGACGAGAGAGAGAGAGAGAGAGAGAGAGAGTTGCGAATCTGGCGATCCAACCTGCGAGAAATTCTCTCGCGATGGTTGCTGCCTCGATGTCTTTGACTGGAAAAACTTCAGGCCAGCGCGAAAATCGGTCAACACAGGTTAAAACGTAGCGGAAACTGTTCGAAATCGATAAGGGACTGACTAAATATATATTCACATGCTCAAATCGCGAATTTGGTGGAATGAATGAACCGATAGGTGCTGACACATGTAGAGAGATCTTCGCACGTTTGCAGGGAACGCAAGCTCGAGCCCAGAGCTTGCAATCAACTTTGATCGATGGCCAAACATACCGTTGAGCGACAAGCTTTGTCGTGGCTGTGATTCCTCGATGCGACAATTGATGGAGGGAGTTGAAAGCTACACGTCGCCAGGGTTTCGTCACGAAGGGTCGTGCTACAGAGGTAGAAACGTTGCAGTACAGAATCGTATCCGCTCCTGGAAGTTGACCCATTTTCAGTTGTAGCACGGTTCCTGATTGAAGGAAAGACTGTACCTCTTTATCGTCGACTTGGGATTTTTCTAGTGCTGAAAAATAAACTCAGGTTGCGAGTTCTTTAACCCGAGAGAGGGCATCCACGATGGTGTTGTCCGGGCCTGGTATGCCCGTTGTATATTGACCTATGAAGTCCAGGTACCTAAACTGACGAGGCGGACGTTTGTCGCTCTTCTGCTGGAAAGCGAAGATTATTGGCTTGTGATCCGTATATGCCGTGAAAGATTTGCCTTCCACATTATGTCGAAAATGTTTGATGGCTTTATAATGGCGACTAACTCTCGGTCGTAGGCACCGTATTTCTATTCCGCGGTGCTCAATTTCTTCGAGTAATACACCAGGGATTGCCATTCCTCGTTCACAAACTGCTGAAGGGCGGCTCCAATCGCGAAATTCGATACGTCAGAAAAAATTTCAAGAGGTGATCTAGGTGCTGGATAGGCTAGGAGCGCAGCATCTGCTAAACTCTTTTTGCAGTCCTCAAAAGCTTGAAGAGCCTTTTCGTTTCAGATGATGGTGCTTCCTCCTTTGATGTTACCTCTCAGCAGGTTGTGTAGAGGAGCTTGCTGTACGGCTGCTCTAGGTATGTAACGTCTGTTGAAGTTGACGGTACCCAGGAAACGTCAGAGTTCCTTTGCTGCCTTCGGCTGTGGGTATTTCAGGATTGCTTCCACCTTTTTGGAAAGTGGTTTGATTCCATGCTCTGAGACCTCGAATCCTAGAAATTTTACCGTGGAAACTCCCCAAGTACATTTCGTCGAATTGATCACGCGACCGTAAGCTTTGAATCGCTCGAAAACTTCTTTTACATGCTGCTTGTGTTCCTCCTCATTAGATTACGCAATTAGGACGTCGTCAATGTACGAGAAAGCGTAATCTCGACCACGCAGCACTTCGTCAAGAAAACATTGGCAAGTTTGCGCCGCATTACGTAAACCAAAGCGAGTTCGAGTTCGTAAACTCGAAAAGACCGAACGGTGTCGTGATAGCCGTTTTGGGCATGTCCTCCTCAGCGACGGGAATCTGGTGATACGTGTAAACCAGATCTACTGTTGAGAAAATCTTTTTACCGTGTAGCAATTGAGCGAAATCTTCCATATGTGGTGCCGGATATCGGTTGGGAATAGTTCTTGCATTTAGCCGCCGATAATCTCCGCAAGGTCTCCACTGTCCATTTTTCTTGGGAACGAGGTGAAGTGGCGATGACCAGCTGCTCTTGGAAGAGCGTAGAATATTTAAATCCAGCGAGTCTTGGATTTCCTTTTTTGCCAGATGGAGTTTATCTGATGCAAGTCGGTGAGGGCGTTCGAAAACAGGCGGGCCCAGCGTTGTATGAATGTGATGACGAGTCGAGTGCTTGAATTTACTTGTGTTAGCGGAAGGTCGCGAGATTCCTGGGTAGGGCTGCAGGAGTTCGTGTCAAAGCGAAGAACCGGCTATGGCGTGGACTCCTATCCAATTTCCTTCGCACGCGGCCACGTGACCTGTGACCGAAACAGTCGTGAGACTATCAACGAGACGCTGGTTGTGGATGTCCACCTACAAAGCAAAGTAATCCAAAAAATCGACCCCGATAATGGGTTTTGTTATGTTGGCAATCACAAACCGCCAGGAAAACTTTCGCCTGAGTCCAAGATCAAGAGTAATCAACTCGATCCCGTAAGTCGCTATAATAGAGTTGTTTGCCGTATATAATTCGTACTTTGATTTCCGTCGTCGACCGTGTACCATTGTGCGAGAGAGAACGCAGAGGTCCACACCATGAGACGACCAAGTACTGCGTCTTCGTATTCCGGTCGGTGACAATGAGACGACGCGACTTCGCGCTGGCCTCCATTAACGTCTGCCCGTTTTGTTTTCCGAATTATAATTGCAAGGTGCCACACACATTTTTGCTCTTTCTCCGAAACGCGAGTGATAAAAGCATAGCCCGTCTTCTCGTTTACCACTCGGTGAACGCCCGCACGAACGAGAATGATCACGATAATAGCTCCGGCCATGCGAATGATTTTGTTTGGTCTCCTCTTCAATATTTTTTACTGCAGCAACTACCTCGGCAATGGTGTTGCTCATTACACTCATTTGCTGCATGAGCATATGTAACGGTATCGAGGTTTTTATAACTTGTGCGCAAGGACTAGCTCCCGCGACGGAGTCCGCTAAATCCGCGAGATCGTCCACATCTTTCTGTTTTTGCGATGCTAGAATTGCCTGACTGAATGACGGTGGGCGTGCTAACTAAAGCCAAATTTCGAAGCAGTCGAAGAAACTGAGATGGCTTCCGGTCGCCGATCTCTTCATGCTCTAAAAGCCTTCGCGTTTTTTGGTCCTGCGATACACTCAAACGGCGAATCAACTCTGTTTTTAATTTTAAGTATTTTTCGGTTTCTGGTGGATTCAACATTATATCGCGCACTTCGTTCCAACATTTAGGATCCAAACTACTCACCAAGTAACTGGACTTTGTTTCATCCGTGGCAATACCTCCGAGCAAAAACTGATTCTCCACATGTATGAACCACATTTCTGGATCTGATTCTATGAATGGTGGAAGTTTCACGACCACACAATATATTTCAGGGTATGGGTTTCCCGGAAAGAGTGGTGGAGGCATCGCGTTGCTTGAAGATGTTATCGTCGTCACAGATGTCGTAGAAGTCGTGGCCATGGAAGTTTCAGGCATTTTTGCGTGAAAAGTCACTGAAACTGCACAAAAACAAACTGTTTACACTGTTCACCTAGTTCACAGCTCACTATATCACTTTTACTCGTCCCGGTTCGTGAAAAATTTAGGAAAAAGTATGAGCCACGTGACGCACCCGCACTATGAATTCACCGTTTAATAAAAACCCGAGGGGAATTTTCTGTGTGTTCATATCACGTCAGGGTCACCAATTTAAAGGGATTCTACTGGGTGTTAATGATTGAGTACAGGTTAACAATTAACACTATACTTATTGCTATTCTATTACAAGCGTTGCAAGGGAGTAAGAGAGAGAGAGAGAGAGAGTAAGAGAGAGTAAGAGAGAGAGAAAGGTAGCCTATTGCGTCTGTCTTTCTCTAATGCTTCTAGAATGTTCCAGTCTCGAATTCTCTAGACTTGTATCGACCTGTGGAACCCTGATTTGCCAGTTCTTATAAGTTAGCTATTGCTCTATTATAATGCTAAAAAAATACAAACTTGCTTGGAAACAATATCAAAAATATAAATAGTGTAAAGATAAATAATTGGTGCAGCGAATTAATTTATACAAAACTATTCGGCCGCCACAAACGTTTTTAAGCTGATTTAAAAGGAAAATAATAATGTTTTGCCCCTTACGCTGGCGTAATGTGGCCGCTTCCAGGCCATGTGAGGATCACACTTGCGCTCGCCGTCGCCGGGCCGACATTAAACTTTCAGCCCGCTACATGAAACTTTACGCCGGCTATACAACACTTTACGCCCGATAGAGAAATAGTACATTGTGTATCGAGGGCGTAAGGAAGACTATTTTTTCGAGTGTGTACCTGCGCCCTGGGTGAAAACTTTGCTTTTTGTCCTGCCCCCCCCCCCCCCTGGAAAACAAGCATGTGAAGCAAATAAAGGAAGTTTGGTACGCACGACTAGACAGGGTCTGGATCGAGAAATCTCTCTGTATGTCTCTTAGTTCTTTCTTTCACCATTTCCCCTTTTTCATTTTCCTTTCCCCTTTCTCATTGTTTTTGATTAATTTCCCTTTCTCGTTTTCCCCTTCCCTTTCACACATTCCTTTTTCCCTTTTCAGCCTTTCTCATTTCCCCATTAACATTTGCGTTCCCTCTTTCTCATATACCCCTTGCAGTTTTCTTTCTCCTTACCCAATTCCCTTTACCATTTTCCTTTCCCCTTTTCACAATGTCCCCATCCCTTTACTTTTCCCCATTCAGTTACTGTTTCTCCTTTCCCTTTCCACAATTTTTCCTTTCTTCATTTCCCCGTTTTCATTATCCTTTTTCTTTTTCCTATTCTCTCCTTTTTCCTTTTATTTTCCCATTCAAAATGCCGTACGCCCTTGATACAAGTTATACTTTTTGTCCTGCCCTACTTGAAAACAATCATATGAAGCAGGTAAAAGATGTTTGGTATTCTTGAGCATTTTAAATTATAATTAAAAGGAAGAAATGGCGTACTTAGCAGAAGGGAGACTGTGGGGTACAGAGATTTAATTTTTCTGAAGATAAATATAATTTTTTCTATTAAGTGTAAACTTCCATGTAGCAGGCGTAAAGTTTTATGTCGGCCCGGCTGTGGTGAGTGCATGTGCAAATCTCGCATAGGCTGTAAGCAGCCACATTACGCCGGCTTCACGTGCATGCAGTGGCGCGTTTTAAAGGGGGTTTGGACAAAAAAACTTTCTTCACACTGTGCGTCCTTGATACACAATGTACTATTTCTGACTTGTTTCACTTTTTTCTACAATAACTTTTTTAAATTTACTAATTCTATTTTGCAATTTGAATACTGCAAGTTAAATTCCCATACAAAAATATGAAAAAGTAAGTTAAAATTATTTCCCTCAAAAATATGGTAAAATTTGTCATTAACCGATGAGCAATAATTGCAATGTAAACGGCGGCAAGGTTTCCTTTGGGAGCGATTGTCATCTAAAAATGTCACCTACTCCCAGTATCACTGGAAGTTGTAACTATTTTAAAGTTCACTCAATACTTTTCTTTGCAGAAACAAAAAAGAACGTGCTTACCGTCAGGTCTCAATCTGCAATTGATTATATAATCAATTGCAATTGTTCTGATAATTATCAGTGGCAGATTTAGGTATATACCAACCCTAGGCTAACAAATATTTGCCGACCTTAGGCTAATAGAAATTAACTACTATCGTGTAATGATTTTATTCACATTAGATCCGTTAACAGTTAAGTACAATATGAGCGGTAAAATAAAAAATCATGAGATGAGTTATGTAACTTTATGAATTACTCATTAAATTACATAAGTAGGTTGAATCGAAAATCAATATTTTCAGTTAATTTTTGCAACAATTTTTTGTAAACTGCCAGGCTGCATCTCTGCAAAAAAATCCGAAAATGTGCCTTGGTATATTTTTGGCTTGCGGGTACAGATTTATGATTACGAACCAGTGAATTCTTCACACCTCCAAGAGCACTGATCATAAGGACTATTACTTTAACCGAATATTTTGGGTATACTTGTTGCAGCTCCCTTTTGAGGTCTTGATATCTCTCCTCCTTATCCTTCTCATTAGCAGTGATGTTATAGTCAGCCGGAGCCGAGAATTCGATCAAGAATATAGTTCGTTTCTCGAAGTCTAGGAGAACGATGTCAGGCCTCGAGTGTTTAACGGAGACTGCTGTCCGAACATTGTAATTCCAGAAAATTTGGCACTTCTCATTTTGGCAGGTCAGGGTAGCGTCCAACACCGTAAGAGTCACAAAGATGATAATAAAACACTCTAAGGGCTGCATTAGGTCTGTAGAGATATGTAGTTCCCACGTGGGTCGGACACCCAGAGAGTATGTGTTCTAGGTACTCAGCTTGTTATAACCGTGATATAGGCCCTTTGGTTTGATTCCAAAGAAATCGAAACCGAATATATAACAGCATTATTCTGGGTACAGTACATAGAGCCGCACATGGAAGAGATCCTCTTCTTAAAATGGTCATGAAGCATGAAGAAGTGGGCAAAGGAGTGTTTCTGTACAAAGCAGCAGAGGAGGCTGCTGAAACACTCGGACTTGACTTCTGTATCAGGGACGAGCAAGATGCATGAAAATATTCTCTATCTCGAGCACTCACGCCTGGAAGCCCGGATTCATAAAGCACAGGAGAAAAACTGCTGTGAATATCTCCTCGATAAGAGGATGTAGGATGATAGGAGGATCAGTCAATCTCGTGTAAGCTAACTTTGCTTTCCTTAAATCACCCAGATTGAAGTCGGGCACAAGGTGGCACTGAGAGTGCTTTATTACCATTTATGTCACTCTTACTGCATTAACTTTAATATCGCTCCTCTAAACGCTTCTAGGGAAATGGAGTCAATTGTAGAGAATAAGAAGTGCCGCATATACTGGAACTTTATATTCTTGACAATTGTTTCTGTTTCACACTCGAGGCCTGACACAACCCTCCTTGACTCCGAGAAACGAAACATGTTCGTTATCGAATTTTCGGCACCAGGTGACAAAAACATCATAGCCAAGGAGAATTAAAAGAAAGCGACGTTAAGGGAGGAGTTATAAGGGAGTTACGATACTTGTACCTGAAATATTCTGTTAGATTAATCGTTCTTATCATCGGCGCTCTTAGAGATGTTAAGCTTTCACTGGTTAATAGCCTGAAGTGCATCTCTGTGTTTCAACAATATGCTAAATCACTTTCGGGGAAAACTCAGAAGGTGGTCCCTACCTATCTCACGGTCTTGAGACGTGGTTATGGCTGAAATATTACCGCGATTTCGCTGGGATCAGGTGCAGTTTTTCAGATTAGCACCCGCTCCGGGCGAAATACTTTTAAATACAATAACTTTTAAATATATATATACTCACATATATGGGGTTGTCAATAAACTACGTAGCCTGTCCAGAGAAGGAGGGGCCACTGAGAGACTACAATGAGCCACATGGAGGAAGAGGGGGCGGATATCTGCAGTACGTGGTTTTACATTGACATACTTTTGTTCTGTATACACTTGTCAACTCGACTGTCAAAAAGCTGCAGAAAATTGTTTGGCTGTGATAGATGATTTACATGCATGGCTAGTCTCACATTTATTCAATCTGGTGACTTATATGAATAAAAATGTTAAACTTTGTGTTTATAAATAATTTTGTGCAGATGTTTCTCATAAAAAACCGCGTGTTTTTCTAAGTAAAGGGGGTGTGGAAAATAGCTACGATAAACTACGTGGGGGGGGGGGGTCAAAAGTGACCAAAATCCGGCCACGTGGTTTATGGACGGCCTCTATGTATATGTATACTTATAAACTTATCTTAACTTCAGAAATACGTCGAAAGTTTATGCATTAATTCTTTCGCAAATTTAAAATTTAAATTTATAACATTTTATAGCTCCGCACTAAAGTTAGGGTTTGGAAATTTAATGGCGATTCTATTCAGTGATGGGTAGTAACTAGTTTCTTTAAACCAATTACGTTTTCGGTAACAATAGAGAGAATGTAGTTTCTTTTATAAATGAGTTAACGAATTGGTAAATAATAGCATGTTTTCAGTAATAACAATTATACAAATTGTTCCTTTTTTTAATTACTTGCGAAATGATTCGCTTTTGGGGCTGATGGTGACCATAAATACAGAGTCTCAGAACCAGTTTATCTCTCTGCTGTTTGTCTCTCTGTTTGGTTACCCCTGAGTGAACACCCCCCCCCCCCCACACACACACACAACTCCCCTCGCCCATCATGGCGGAGATTTATAACCTAATATAGAAAAATTTGAACTTTTTTCAACCCTGATGGATTTCAAAATTTCCTAAGATCTATAGAAACACTTTTAGAAAGAAAAGAAGAAAATAATATCATAGCCTAATCTTAGTTTATTATAGCTAAGTCAAGTTTTTAGCTAAAAATGCAACTATTCCAATTGAAGATTGATCATTGTGTTTTAAAATTTATTTTTTTTTAGAAATCCAACTATTATTCATTATTAAATAAAGGATGTTAGAGTTGTCGGTATACTGGTCCAGTACTCGTCAAAACAGGTCCAATACGTAACCCTAACATCCTTTGTTTAATTTTCTCATCTGGTGAAAATTCATGAACATCAGCTAATTATTCATTATTGGTTGAGAAATCGTCTTTTTTGGTTAAAAATTGTATTATTATATAGCAACTTTCATGATTATGTTTAAAATGCAACAATTTGGTAAAAAGTCATTATATTTGGTTGAAAAATCAACTGTTCTCTTCAAAATTCCTATTTTTTCATAAAAAAAATTAATAATCTAGGTTGAAAATTCATTTTATGCTTAAGTACAACTATTTTTGATTAAAAATAAAAACTCATCGCTATTTTAGTTAATTGTTAATCTTTTTTCATCGAAAATGTAACTATTTTGCTTAAAATTAGTTTTTTTGTTATTAAACATTTAACTATTCTATTTTTGGTATGCATTCAAATCTTTTAGCAGAAGATTCATTTATCTAGTAGAAGCTTTTTTTCTTCACTTGAAAATTTATTTATTTTTTTGAAGATTCGTTTTTTTATAAAATTAATAGTTTTGGTTAGAAATTCTACTAGTTGGTTGAAAATTTAACTATTTTTATAAAAGTTCGTTTTTTTGCTATTTAAATATTAATTGTTAACAAAACATTTAGTTTTTTTATCGTTGAAAATTTGACTATTTAGTAGAAAATTGACTTTATTAATTAAAAATTAAAATATTTGTTGAAAATGCATGTATATTTGATTTAAAATAGAGAATTTTCTAACAAATTCCTTGTTTTAGGGATATTACGTCGGCCATGGCTAACCTATGACTCAATAAAAAGTATACAAACTTAAAGATAACTAGTATCCTTTAAAAAGTAACTTATCCATCACGGGTTCCATTGAGTAAAAAATGTTGAATATAATCCGTAATGTCTGTATTAAATAATGTTCATCAATCTTAAAGATTCAATTGACAAAAATGAAAGATTTTTTTTTATTTTTATTATTGCTAACTGTGTATCTACGTTTCTTAATTACATATGACCATAAAATTCATTAACCAAAAGAAAACTAGCTATTGATAGCAAAATTTCGGTACGCATTATAGCAACTTCCATTTATTAATACTAAGTCATGACCTATATAACGGATATGGTGAACTATATCGTCTTATAAGTATCTGCTGTTATCAGTTTACATGCACCCGTCCGATTTTTCTAAAGGTCACTTTTTTCTTCGAAAGTTCTTCGAATGACACAGTAAAAAATGCGACGATTAGGAACCTACGTAAAAGAGGGCGAGAGAGAAAACGACAAGCGAAAAGAGGTAAAAGAGTAATATATAGAGAAGGGAATGATTATTACACAGTATATAAACCAAGCACAATTTCCCTCGGTTCAGTAAACTCCTCGGTGAAACAGTGATCGAACAAGTGCTACTCTCGAACTAGTAAATAGTGAGAGCCAGAAGAAAGTGAGCTAAGTGAAATATCCGCTCACAACGTTGTCTAGATTTTCCTCATAAAAGTGTAAACATTTTCCGATTCAATGCTGTCTGCCACAAGACTAATTTTTTTCCAACGCACCTTTTTCTCAAGCTCTGTAAGTTCGATTTCCTTATAATTGCATGACCCATTCACCCTTCCTTCAATTCCAGTAAAAAAGAAAGAATTAAATTTTTTTATCTTATTAATTTTTATTTCAAAATTTTTTCATATTATTTTTTTTATTATATTTTTTTACTATTAAGTCTTTCTATTGAATATATTGTAATTGGTGATTAAAAGGCTTTGGGGGTGGGGTCACTAAATACGTATCTGGGTTTGGTATGCGTTGATACCCATTCACTTATACCACCATTTTTTTGCAGCTTTTTTAAGGTTCTACAGAGGTGTACGGTTGCTCTCTAGACTTAATATTAGGTATGTATTTTGCGCACTTTGTAGTTTTCCAATCACGCCAAAGAGCATGCCATGCACTATCACGTTCTAACTAAAACTGATCCCCAGGGAGAAAATTAATATTATTTTATATTTGCACCATTAACATCCCTTTTGCCTGAACAATTTTAAAAATGAAAAAAGGGTAAAAATGTCAATAAATATAAACAAGTTTGGCAATAATTGATATATAAATATGGACTATTATTTTCATTCGAGAAATTACAACTTCAAAAAGAAGTGAAAACTTATGTACAATTGTATTTGCTATTGCCTCAAAGAAGTATATAATTGTAGATATTGCGTAAAAAATCAATACAACTACAAACTAAAATCCTTAAAACTTGAAAGTTTCTAATTACTATTTAAACCACTGAAACTGTAATATTGGGTATTCTATCTATGATATAGGGACATAGAAACGTTTATGTTTGATTAAACACGGAATAAAATTATATAAGCTGTCCATCGATACTGCAGCAGGTTGTTTTCCTCATTGACAAAACATAACTAAAATAAGTGTATTTTCATTTGAGACAGATTCACATTTTATGATATGGATATTCCGCTTTCTTTATCTTTCTTTATCAATTGCGCAAATATTCAAAATTTCATTTTTTTAATTCGTTGTCAAGGAGATTTGTTTAGTTACACAATCACTCACAATCGAATCGGTTTTTATCGTTTATACAAAAAATTCTGTAACACACTCAACTTTGATTCCATGCACCAAAGGTTGGCTCAAAGAAACATTTTTCTGAATGTAAGAGCAATTTTGATTAAATTACTAATTATTAATTATATTGACATATATAAATACAATTTAGGGGGTGATGGCGAAGCTCAAGGTTGCCATAATTGGACAAAGTAACTTTGCAGTGGAAGTGTACAAATCATTGAAAAATGATGGTCATTTCATCACTGGCGTATTTACAATTCCTGACAAAGGAAATCGAGAAGATCCCCTAGGTGAGTAATAATCATTCATTCTATCATTATTTGTGATTCCTAATTATTCTTATTCTGGAAATATCTAGATTTCCCGTCTTATCTATTTTATATAACACGTTCGTTCCATAAAATTGTTTCGATCCAGGTTGCTGATCAATCTCTCTATCGATCACCCCAAGTAAAGAGCGAAGCTCCCCCTTCGGGCCCATCAGAATCGAAGGTCTGTTGTTTCAGGCGTTATTCACTCCATTGATACTCTTTTTATAAACTACTTGTCGCCACACTTTTCTGTCCTGGCATACTGCTCTAGCTTGCATTTTTTTAAGAAGCTCTTGTATCTCTTTCCCTAGTGAACCGAGTGAACGGAAAGGATACCCTACAGGGTATCCTGATTGTGCTGTTTTAGTTTTTGTTGCATGATACGGAAGGGACACTACGTGGATGATATATCATCCACATAGTACCCCTTCCGTATCATGCAACAAAAACTAAAAAAAACAACAAGATCAACTTTTATATTTGTGAAATTCGGATTCTACGTTAAAATTTCCATTAGAAGGTCGCGGAACAATAGCAATAGTTTTTTTTCGCAACGGTAAAAACTTTAAAAAAATGTAAGACGTATAACGCCTGTTGACTACTACGCGAAAGGATGTGATTTTTCCCATACTTTTGAATTTCCCATACAAGCATGGCAATTTTCCGGTGTTCACTTGTATATTTCCCATAAATGTCGAGAATCCCATACACTGGTATGGGAATACACAGAACAATTGGCTTATTTCCCATACCCAAATATGGAAAAATACTAACACGGTATGTGAAAATTCCCATACACTTGCAGCTATTTTCCCATACCGCTATATGGAAAAATTTCAATACGTGTATGGGTTAATTACTTCTAATACATTTATGGGAAATTTACCTTAGATTTTTCTTACAGTGTACTTACAGATGATGCATTTGAAGCGTTGCAGTCAACAGGCGTTATACGTCTTATATTTTTTTAAACTTTTTACCGTTGCAAAAAAAAAACTATTCCGATTACTCCATGACGTTCTAATGGGAATTTTAACATATAATCCAAATTTCACCGATTTAAAAGTTGATCTTGCTGTTTTTTTTAGTTTGTGTTCTTTTTAGTTTGTTGTAGAGTGTAGAGTGTAGTACTGTAGTGTATCCTTTCCGTTCACTCGGTTCGCTAGGGTTGGCTTCTTATGTTTCCTCTAATTAGGGTCTTATTTACACATTCTAATCATTCTTTCCGCGGTGTGTCTCTAAGCACACTGCCAAATGCTTTACTTTGTTACACTTGTTACGTTAGTAGTTCGTCTTCCATTCTCGCAACATGCCCAATCCATCTCAACAAATTTCTTTCACGTGTCAACTGGTGCCTCCACCACACCACACTCTTTGAGGATTCTCTCATTACTCACTTACTCCATCAGTGTTTTGCCGCATATCATGCGCAGGGATTTCATGTTAATCGCGTTAATTTTACTCTTATCCTTATCTTGATAGGTCAAGGTCTCGCAACCATACCGTATAGTCGGTATAAATATAGAATTATGTATTGCCCTTTTAGCTTTACTTAGTATATTTTACTTCTCAAAATGGGTTCTGCTCTATCTATAACATTCTTACCCTCGTTTATACGCCAATTTAACTCCCCATTTATCTTTCTGTCACTAGTGAATAGGCTACAAAGCTATACGTATATTTGATACGTATACTTATCAACTTGTTCTATTCTCTCATCATTTTGGACAATGTTGCCCAACATTCTTTGCAAGTCTTCGATTGACTCGGCCATAACTACCTTATGATCTGCCAATGCTAACCCACGTACCTTCACTGTCCTGAAATCTACACCCTCTTCGTCGAAGAGGGCCATTCTTAGACACTTCTCCGTGAATATAATAAATAGCCATGAGGACATAACTCATCCTTGTCTGACACCTTACATAATATCAAACCAGTCACTCAGTTACCCATTAACCCTTACACTGACTTTGTTACCAGCATATATTATTTTTAATACTTGTAAGAGCCATCTATTAATTCCGTGTTTTTCAGTACTTCTATCGACCATGCTAGGTCTTTCTTAATCCCCAAAAGAGTTTCAAATGAAGAAAATCTGTCTTGCTTTAAGAAAAATAAGCGTTTTAAGCCAAAAAATAGGCTTACGGTTCACATGTAAGACAAAAAAGGGACTTAAATCTAGATTTAACTCTAAACACGGACTTAAATTAAGGTTTAACAAGAACTAGACTTTTTCCTTTGTGTTATTTTGAGGAAATAAATCTAACAAAGTTGACTTATTAACTATTAAAAAGTAAGTTATTATTCAAGAAAATATTGAAATTCAAGAAATAAGATCTGGAATAAATTTCATACTGATAAAATGTCATTCAAGTGTACATTAAGTTATAAATTATATTTACGACTGAATTTACAAATTAAATTGCAAATTGGACGAGATCCGACTTCCTATAGCAAAGATGAGATTATAAACGACGAGACTTTATTCTGGGAATTATGATAAGAGTTTAAGAATCCTCCGATGTGATAAATATACCTACAAGAATTGTTATACATTACATGAAGAAAAATGCATATTAAGACTTAATATATGGATTTTTAACTATAGGAGAAGGATCTTCATGCAAAATTTAATATCAGATATTAAAGTACAATATTAAGATATTTCAGACCGTTGTCCTATATAGTTAAAAATTTAGATTTTTTATCTTAATATCCATTTTCATTTTATATCCTGGAATCAATTAAGAAAATTAATTGTAAATATTTTTTATCGCTTTCGAACCATTTTTATCCAGCTGCCAAAGCAAAAGAGGATGATGTTCCGGTCTTCAAGATCAAGGCATGGCGAAGTAAAGGGCAACCTTTGCCGGAAATACTCGAACTTTATAAAAAAATAGATGTAGATTTGAACGTTTTGCCCTTTTGCACCCAGTTTATACCCATGGAAGTGATAAATCATCCCAAACATCGCAGTATCGCTTATCATCCCTCAATCTTGCCGAAGCATCGTGGGGCCAGTGCCATAAGTTGGTGAGAATTTCTATTAATCGCTCGCAATTTAAAACTAATTTTATTAATATGTTCTCAGAATTGCCTATCATTTGATTTCGTGGTTCCTTAATATTGTAACATTCAGAAAGGAAAGGAAAAACGAAGCCTGAGATTCAAAATAAAAATGTCCATAGAATAGATCAAACATAATATTACAAATTACATATATGGAAATACGTCTAGAACCTTTCACTTTTATGTCCCTTAAATATTTCCAAGTAATTTTAGTAAATTAAAATAACGTTTTAAACAGCATAATACTCTAGATCAAAAGTAATTAAAATTTGAATGCCAATTTACAAATATTCAAACAACTGTAATAATCAGCCTGGAGACTAGATTTTTTAAACAATTAATCCTTGTACAAGTAAATTGATACTACAGAGGAAAAACAAACTGAAATTATAACAACATTTCCTGCTATTCATTACCCAATACTTAATTTTTTCAAATTCAATTTTTTTAATTTTTGTCCACCGATAGTCAAATTTTACTATTAATTTTTTTAAATATCACGTTTAAATTGACATGATGTTTAATT
Organism: Druon quercuslanigerum; assembly: GCA_010014905.2. Taxonomy (NCBI): domain Eukaryota; kingdom Metazoa; phylum Arthropoda; class Insecta; order Hymenoptera; family Cynipidae; genus Druon; species Druon quercuslanigerum. Next base: position 21,115 of record JAAAKG020174238.1, read on the forward strand.
TAATAAAGATTTTAATTGGTGAAGTTTTCATTATTAATAAAATGTCATTATTGACCAATTATTATTTTAAAATGCTGCATTCATTTCTGAATTAAATTTTAGGAAGTTTTCAGTGCTTTACTTTGAAATATTTCAAATTTGAATGTTTTCCATCAAAATGTTTTAAATGTTAACGTCAGAGTGAATTTTCTTGAAAAAGGGATAAAAAGAAGAATTTCGTTTAAAAAAAGATATAAACACGTGGTAAACCAGAATGTCAAATTACTTAACGAGTGATAAGATTGCGTGATTCGTATATAGATTGCAAACATATACAATAATCTATAAATGTAACATATTCACAGGGAAAATCCCACACATATTTCTCAAAGACCGGTTATTTATTCGACCGATATGCGTACACTGTACATTCCTTTTCATACCCCAATAAGCAAATTAAGAATGTTCGTACAAGAAGAGAATGTATCTTTTAAATTATAATTAGTATTTAGTTCTTTTTCATAACAGCCTCTACTAGTTTTATGATTATCAAAAGTTCTTGGCGAAATAAAATGTTTGGAAAACATGGATATTTTTTTTTGCCAATATTCGTTTAAGCTATTTGACTATGTTATTAGGACTCTTATTAACGGAGACAAGGTTGCTGGATTGTCCATCTTTTGGGCAGATGATGGTTTGGACACAGGACCTATCTTGATACAGAAATCTTGTCCAGTAAATCCAAATGATACCCTAGATAGTCTCTACAATAACTTTTTATACCCAGAAGGAATAAAAGCTGTAGCAGAAGCAGTAAATCTCATTTCTGATGGAAACGCACCAATGATACCACAGACCGAGGAAGGAGCCAGTTATGACCCTATGCTCAACAAACCAGAACTCCAAAGGTAATGTTTAAATTAATGATTATTAGAATATCATTGAGATCATTCTTTATATATTTATCTGAAACAATAAATAATTCCAGGCTTGACTTATCGAAAAAATCAGCCCAGGAAGTTCACAATTTCATTAGAGGTTTAGATAGTGCAATTGGAGCTTGGACCCTCATCAATGGTGAAGAAGTTCGTCTTTACGGTAGCACAATTTGGGACCAAAAGTTGCCTGCAGGTGACACTATTGATATAGACGGTCACGTTGGAATTGTTCACAAAGGCGGTATTGTCATTAAAGTAGCGGACAATAACTTCGTTAATGTAGAACGGTTAAAAATGGGTACCAAAACGATAAATGCCAGCATGTTTGGTAAAATATCCAGTGCTAGCGTAAATATTGAATATACCCAAGAAGAAGCGAACAACGTAGAAACTGTAAGGAATATTTGGCAGGGCATCCTCAAAATAGAAGTAGATGATGAAACTGATTTCTTTGCTTGTGGGGCAGGAAGTATGGATGTTGTCAGATTAGTAGAAGAAGTAAAAGATTCTGTTGGTGTTGCTCTTCAGAATACGGACGTTTTCATGGCTCCGGTTTTCAGTGAATTTGCAAGAGTAATGATTCTGAAAAGTCGAGGAGATTCTGCCCAACTTGATGTTCCATATGAAGCAGTGGAACTTAGAGCCAATAACAAGGATCTCAAATTCCCCCGACAGCTCTTCATCGATGGACAATTTGTCAATGGCAGAGGAAAACCTATTAATACAATCAACCCACATGATGAGAGTCTGATTTGCTCTGTTGAGTCGGCTTCTCCTGAAGATGTCGATCATGCTGTGATTGCCGCCAAGAGAGCTTTTGAGGAGGGTGAGTGGAGCAAGATCAGTGCCAGAGAAAGAGGAGTTCTTCTCTTCAAGCTTGCGGATCTGATGGAGGAACATAAAGAAGAATTAGCAAGCATCGAGAGCATTGATTCAGGGGCAGTTTACACATTAGCAATGAAAACCCACGTTGGAATGTCGATTGAAACTTGGAGGTACTTTGCCGGTTGGTGTGACAAAATTCAGGGATCAACAATACCGATTACTCATGCAAGACCGAACAGAAATCTTACAATAACGAAAAAGGAACCGATTGGTGTTTCTGCTTTAATAACGCCCTGGAACTATCCACTGATGATGCTTTCCTGGAAGATGGCAGCTTGTTTGGCAGCTGGCAATACTGTTGTCATGAAACCAGCCCAAACTTCACCATTGACAGCTTTGAAATTTGCTGAACTTTCAGTCAAAGCTGGTATACCACAAGGTGTCATCAATATTGTTACTGGAAGTGGTTCAGTTACTGGAAATGCCTTGGCTAATCATCCTTTGGTTCGCAAGTTGGGATTTACTGGGTCTACCGAAATTGGACAAGTTATCATGCGGTCTTGTGCAGACAGTAATTTGAAGAAGGTATCTTTGGAGTTAGGAGGAAAGAGTCCATTGGTGATTTTTGAGGATACGGATTTGCAACAGGCTGTTAGAGTCGCGATGAGCAGTGTTTTCTTTAACAAGGGAGAAAACTGCATTGCGGCAGGTATGTCCATTTTTCAGGACCCTGTTTAATTTTAACAGAGAAAAAATGGATTTGAATTGTTGAAGATTGAATAACATTCATTGATTCTCAGTTTGTGGCTTCACGTCTTGTACTTTTTGAAGCATCTTCCATTGCAACTTCTAAGCGACTAATGATATTCAGCTTCAATATTTGTTTCAAAGTAATTTATTGCCAGTTTTGGATCTATATTTCGAAAATTGGACCTTTCTGACGGGCTGAATTCGTAAAAAAAATCCAAACTTGAGGTCGTGATTCTCGAACAAAAACGAACAAGTTTTTAAACCAAATTTTTCTCGCCACAATGTGTTTTTTCGGCGTTTCACGTTATTGCGAGTTGGCTTGCACCTAGAAGAAGTTTAACAAAACTATCGGAATAATCGTGTTTTTGAGCTTGTAATCAATTTACACAGTAATTAAAAATTCTATTTGCAATTAAAATTAAAACAAATTTAATTTAATTTGTAGATAAAAATGACACCTCGCTTAATATAAATTTTCACTTAAGAGGGTGTACACATCCCGGATTTTTTCTGATTATTTTTTCGGAATGTCTCCCAAACCTAAATTAGCCTAAAATTAAAAATTTGTTTGGGCCATTTTTGTTGAAGCTCAATTTTTAAATAATAGGACATAAGTGTTCAAGATCATGGCGATATCCTGGCTAAAAATGCGGAAAATGGTGCAAAAATTAAGTTTATTGGACATTTTTGTATGTTAGCACATTATATTACACTGGAACCGCGTTTATATCCGCCGTCCGAGAAGGTAAACATTCAGTCATATCCTCCCGGAAGGGGATCCCACCAATGCTGATCATCGTTCAAAATATCAATATAAACCGTCAGTCATAATGTTAGTTCTTGATAGTCAAGAATGTAATCTTAACAACAACAAAAGAATTTGTTCAGGGTATTCAACACTGAATGCCCAGGTCTGCCGGACTGTAACATGTTACCATAAAACTGCTATATAAATAAGAAAATACGTATTCCGAGAGTATCCAATAAAGATAAATAGCAGGTGGCAAGAATGAGGTGCGGGAACGTAAGATTATCGAGCAATAAAGGTTTTAAACGTACACTCTGCAGGTTATGTAGATTGTAGGGAACAAGAAGAAACTTTACTGGATATATGCAGTTCCAATGGGATCAGAGAACGGTTAACACGCACAGCCGGTGGAAGCGTAGAAGGGGTCAGAGATTGTGACTTACGTAAAAAAAGTCTGCAAAATTTTAAAGGGAGAACCGAACGCCGGACTTTACCAGTATGTAATAGATTTTGCCTCCCTGATTAAAAAAATCTCTATAGACAGAAATGAATTGACAGTGTTCGAGAGATATTCGATGAATGGCGAGCAAGACTGCTCAGAATATAATATAGATATGTTAGATCTTAATTCCGTAATCATTTTCTGATCGGGGAACTATATTTGTAAAAACCTATCAAGGTATACATGGAAGAAGAAAGTACAACTACTACTAACAAAACACTTAACATTATTAAACATAAATTACGTTTCGCATAGTTTGAGAAGGAAATTATATATTTCAATATAATTCAATCTAATATTTTTTGTAGCTTCGGAAATATTTGATAATAAAATTGGTCAATATATCAGAAAATGCAATTGCTTCCTAGAAGAGAAATATTTAGATTATATAACCTTTTACGATACAAAGAAATAAAAGTCCATATTTTCAAAATTACGCTTTTAGGCATTTCTATAGGCTGGAAAAGATAAAACTCTGGATTTATCATCCCAGAGCGTACAGTTTTCTTCAAATTTGAATAGCAAGGACTGCCCAACACTGCCCTTGTGTTATAGAACACAAAGCACGGAAAAAAATATTTCAAAATGAGCTGAATATTCCATAAAAAGGGTTTTTCTTTGGGCACCGTAAATTTTAACTTAATAATTTTGCACACTCTTTTAATTTCTGTTATGACTATTTTAGGCGTCCAATGCTAGTCTAAAATTCAGAAAAGTCCAATAAACCCCATTTTTGCACCGTATATTTCCAGAATTTTCAAAGGTGCCAGGGTATCATCAAAAAAGATTTGATATAAAAGAATGGCAATAATCTAAAAAATCTAATCTAATCTATCTAATCTAAAAAACTACTAAATCTCGATGTATTAAGCCTGTCAATTCTTATTGAAATCAGCAATCTTAAAACCTTAAATTTCAAAATTGACTTAGAAATCTTTTTCTGCAAGATCTTAATCTCTAGAAAAATAGATTTTTCCTCATAAAAAAAATGAATTCCTATCACAAATTTGATTTTCAGGTCGGATTTTCGTGGAAGAAACGATACATGATGCATTCCTGAAGAAAGTTGTTGAAGAGACGAGGAAACTGACAATAGGAAATCCTTTGGATCGAGGTACGGCTCACGGTCCTCAGAATCATAGGGCCCATCTTGAAAAATTAATTGAATTCGTAAAAAAGGGTGTCGAGGAAGGAGCTCGATTAGTTTATGGTGGAAAAAAACTTGACTGCCCAGGTTTATATTTTCAACCCACAATTTTCTCTAACGTAAAAGATGAAATGTTCCTTGCAAGGGAGGAATCTTTCGGCCCGATTATGGTAATTTCCACGTTCAGCTCGAAGGACCTCGACCGCATAATTGCCAGGGCAAATTCTACAGAATATGGTCTTGCAGCTGGGGTCCTTACGAAGGATATTTCCCGGGCCCTAAGGTTTGCAGAAAAGGTCGAGGCCGGAACTGTTTTTGTTAATACATACAACAAAACAGATGTTGCGGCTCCATTTGGTGGATTCAAAAAATCTGGATTTGGCAAAGATTTGGGCCAGGAAGCTTTGAATGAGTATTTGAAAACAAAAACTATCACAATTGAGTACTGATTAGCTTTTTCAAGGGAGAAAAATATTTTACTATGAAATATTATAAATTATAACTCTTCGAGAGTTCGCATTTTTCAGTAGATATAAGATTTTTTTCACTTCATATTTAATGTTTTTAATTGACTGAATTAATTTTAATTACAATAAATAATTGTAAAATATATTCAAATGTATAAAGATATTTGAGACTCTTGAATTTATTTTTTTACGCAGTCCTATTATCATTCATATCATTTTTATCAGTAAGTATATGAATAATTATATTGATATAAAAAATAAGAGGGAACTTTTCATTTCTAATTTAAATATATAGAAGTATTTTAATTCGATATTAGCTCTTTTTACATTCTCATCCTATCACGGAGAAAAATGGATGTTCAAATGTAACATCTACATGTTCGGGATTAACATATTTTATGTTTATCTATAGGACAGCAATCTAGATTTTCAAAGTTAACATCTGTAGATATTAAAAAGTGAGATGTTACGTACTAACACCCA
>JAAAKG020174249.1:0-26951 GCA_010014905.2 Druon quercuslanigerum
AATACGGAAGGTACAATAAAGTACGTTTCACATATTTTTACACATTTTTTCACTTGCTTTATCCACTTTATTCATAACTATATTCAATTACAAAATTTGTCACATATATATTGCTCATATATAGCACTAATACACGCAACAAGACCACACATTCATATTTTAGTTCAAGTTGCAGCCAACTGTTGGCGCTGTGCTTCTTCAAATTTCTACCATTGAGTTGAGTGGGCCTGTAATAGGCTTTTGTTTGTTTAAAATATACAAACTTGATACTTTAAGGGTTTTCTAGGTTGCTATCAAAAACAGAGGAGAAAATGAGCATATCCTTGTACTGAGTGAAGTTGGACTTGGGACACCGTATGGTATTGACATTTGTCGTGTTCTTATTGTAAAATAGTGTGAATAAGAAGCCAAATGAAAAAAGGAACAGAAATAAAAAAGAGAACTTAACTTGTTTTAGAGAATGATAATTAGTAGTATACATAAAAACAATAATCATTAAGAGTTTATAGTTTGATTTTATACTATTGGAACTTGCAGTTGGTCTTTAATTTGACAATTACCCGTAATTTTATTTAAGAAAACACTTTGTACAAATTATTTTGACATGAACCTTACAAAAAGCCTTTTTTAGCTCCATTGACATGAAGGGTCGGGAGTTGTAAAAATGAGGTTAGAAAATATCATTTGAATTTCAAAGGTAATTCCGATAAAATTTAAAAAATAAGAAAGATATCGCAAATGGAACTCATGAATTGAATCGCTGCAATTCATCAAGTTGCAGAAGGTAATCTGTTGACCGTAATTAGGATAAATTGTTCTTTTTTTTTTTGCTGTGGGTTACCTAATGGGTGACGATAGGCCGATCGTGGGTTAACGCGGATTCGTTGCAGCAAGTGGCACTGTGTTAAAGCGAGGCGACGTCGGCAACGACATAGCCGACACTTTATTTACGCGCCTACAAACGGTCAGATACAGATATATGGGTACACACGGGTGTACCGAGCGATACCCACCATAAAGAGCTGCACGCGCACATAAATCCCAATTACATCTGCCAATGGTGCAGGCCAACGGCGTGACACGCCACAAAGTGCGGCACGTCCATAAATTGCATAGGGCGGACGTATCGAATTTTCCATACAATTTGAATAAGAGATACACGCATTTGTGGAATATGCGGGACTGTCTCTAATATGGCCAGCCAGTCCGTTACTTTGATGTGTGAAAAATTTCCAACTATTATAACATTCATGGACTGCCAACTCATCTGGCATGATACTGAATATAAATGGTCGCTTGCCCAAACTGAAACCACCTCAAAATTCAGATGAACGCTTTATTTTAGTATTACTTAATGTTTTGTATCATAGGTCAATATTGTTACTGGGTTGGTTTGATACATCGACTGTTTTCTCATAAGACAAGACTGGTAATAGCTGTTAATAAAAACGCAACTCTTGCCTCCTTCAAATCTAGTATGAACAAATTTATGTTTACTTACTGTACAGGATATGAATTGCGTTTTTATTAACAGTTATGGCGAATTACGTCTTTCTCGTTACAAGCAACCGGCATGAGTACCGTGAAACTGAACTCAACTTAACAATTTGGAAAAACCGAGCTATTCAGAATTTAAATTTTGTAATTTCATTTTTGCCTGTCTAAGAGTCCGAAATGCTTACCATTGTTTTTTTGGATTATGCAGTGACCAATTTTATTTTGGAAGATGTGTTTACTAATTTCATGGATGAATTTGGATAAAGCATGGTTATTTTAGGCTGTAACTTTTTGTATTTTTGTTAAGTCGATTAAAGAAACACTTTCTAAAGTTTCATTTTATATTTTCTAAAGTATTTATTTCAGCTATCATATCGTACTCAGGTTAAACAAAATTATCTCAAATTTTAAGCAAGATAAGATACATTTTATTGGTTGTGTAATGATTTTGGTAAAAATTTGCGAAGTTTTAGTGGTAAGAAAACATGGTGTGAAAGTAAACTACCCAAAAAAGATCATCCTGATTAACTCAAAGCTCGAATGTTATGCTTTTACTGAAAAGACTTCGCCTTACTGTGATAGTTAAATATGGACAAACTGTTAACTGTGAAAACTGGCTACTTGACGCTAAATTAAATTTTTTTAACTCTAGGATACGAAGGACAAAGCTTTAGATATTAAATATGTCAAGAATAAATATCTTGTTTCAATTTCTTCCTTTCATATATTGGCGAACCTCTAAAAAACGTCCCGCACAGTTCCTTATCACGGCATACCACCCCTTTCAATATAAAACGATTTATGTCCGTTAAATATTGTCTTCAACTTGTGCTTATCAGACGCAAAATTCCATTACTTTTTGAAGATTTAAGAAGAAAACCACTTTTGCAAATGTTGTGCAAATTAAGGGGCTTTAGCAAAAGGTCAAAGAGCAGACCCGTAAATTATTTCCACCTGTGGCGTCAGTTACAAGGGTTTGTAATGGCAGGGGTCCTTTCTTCTAGATCAACGGTAAGCAATATTTTTTTCAGCTCAGGGTTCCCAGTTAATTTATGGGATGCAAATTTTGCACCCTTATTTTCCTAATGAAATATTTGGAAAATTTACAATTTAATAAAACGTTGAAAAAATGTTTCTTTTATAAAATCGGTTCAAAATAATCCGACTATGCATCGCATTGAATTGATTGTGAATCTCTTTTTCTCCCGAGCGCATTATTTGTATTTTCAGGTTTAATATTAAATAACACTAAATCGTACACAGCATATACTTCTCTTTGCAATGAAATTGCATGAAACAGCCTATTAAATTAACCATTTCAGTAAATACCACAAAAACAGATCAATGAGTTTAATTAAAATAATTCACCTTTAAAAACCCGCTAAATTCCCATCCCGTAGGTTTCTCTATGAAGAGAGTAAACATGTGGACTATTTCATAGAAACAGCGAGAAATACTGGTACGCAATTTCCGTGGATGTAGTTTGTTAATAATCCCGCGTTGTATAATTACATGATAGATCTATTTATGCTAATTCACGTTGGCGTAGGAACAAAGCATTGCGTTATGTTATGCATTGTCCGACTGACGATTCAAATACCACATGCCTGCAGAAATCCACAGGGAAGACTGAATTCTCGGTTTCATTCGCGAGGCATCGATGGAAGGCCAGTTTACCAACCATGCAGTTGTGTTTGATTTAACACGGAACGTTTCCTGCGGCTGAAACCACCACCAAACGTCCATTTCGCATAAATGATAAACAGTTACCAACATTAGTTGAGACATAACAAACAAACTGACTTGAAATTATACACCTGGCTGAACCATGTAAAAAATCGTTAATTAATTAAGCTCTCTCTGGGCTTTGTGGGTAAACGTTGAGGTACTGCGAAAGCACGGCAGAGAGACAGCTTACTCAAGGGATGTCCAAGCTCAGAAAGCCTCCGGGCACTTGTGGTAACCTGAGTCGACTGGACTACGTCCTACCAAGTCCTGTTGTTCAGCTTCATCAACCAAGCCTGCAAGTTAACTACCAGAACCTAAACTCCTCCCAGCGGCCATCTCCAGCATTATATTCTCTCTAAGCAAAACATACCCGGCAGCGTTTCATCCTGACTTTATACTTCTCTTCTTCACTGTGAGAAACTCACTTGCTTTAGAATGCCAAGCTCCAGTGCACAGTCCAAGCTGCGGGTATTGTCCAAAATACAGAGAAAATTATATTGTGATGGGGAACATTATTTGAATTAAGTGACCACAAGAAGATATGCCTGAAGACTGATATATACAGGTCTTGTAAAGGTCAGCCAAGTATCATCAGGGTATAATGGGTTATATGACTATTGTTCGATTGTTCAAACCTTTGAGGTAGAAGGAAAATGGTTCTTTGATAAGATTTGGGTGTAGACTTTGTGCATATATTAAGTTGAGAATAATAGCTGAGCAAGGAGGGTAGGTTTCTTATTAGCCATGGTTAGCTTGTCATCTATTAGTTGAAAACCCAAGATGCAGAACAGCTTCATCAAAGCGTTCCGAGAAGGTTTTCAAAAGAACATGGCACTTTCGAAAATATGAAAAATCTTTTTCAAAATTCATATCATAAGTAGTATCTAAAAACTAACTACATGATGATAAAGACTACATGCCACTCAGAGATATTAGTCGATGAACTGAGGTTAAACCTACATATGTTGAAAGTTGAAAGAACAAGTTTTAGTAACAGTACAGTCCAATATGTAAGGAAAAAAGTCTTACAGTATACAAAATTTTAAACTTTGGGAGCACAAAGTAAAAAATCTTTAATACATTATCTGGACTTGCAAATTTTGTCGATTCTTCGTATTTTATCATGCTTTTTCCAGTTCGAAATTATTAAAAAATTACTAAATTGTTTAAAAAATGGTTTAAAAAATACGCATCTAAATTTTTTGTAGATGAATGCAAACGTGCTTTTGATGTTTCTATCAAACTCTAAAATTCTTTATAATTATATACAAAACTTCGTAACACACAAAGAAAGAAAACCACATCAATTTTAACAAACTATACCTTCCCGTCATTTCCTACTACATCTTTTACTTCCCCTACCCTCAATTCCTTTCACATTCTATACATCCCCTCTACTTATGCTCACCTTTTCCCTTTCTTTATTTACTTCGCTTCCCCTACTTCCCCCCACTCATTACCCTTATTTTACCTTCCGGTATTTCCCTTACTTCCCAACCCTTTGTGAGGCGTGAGGTATCAGCTGTGTGTGGTAAGTTCTGAGAGTTTCTGCCCGAGGCTACAAAACCTTAATAACTAAGTTTAAATATTCTCAGAACTATGTTTTGTATCATTAAACTCTAATAATTTAAACAAAATTTATACATTCTTTATATGTGACTCTTGTCGAACCGCTCAACCTTTTCCCTTCTTAAATGTAGAGGTCATAATATTTTTATTTTTATTATGTGCTTGTCAGATTTTCTCGATTAATAATCAGACAAAGAAGAAACATGCACGAGATTGAATAATTGTTAGCGGAAACAGGGGATTGAAACTTCTATTCGATTCGCGACGGCAAACGCGTCCGCGTTCCCATGAACCCCAGAGGCTTCTGAGTAGCGGAGCGCAGAATTACTCGCCTAAGGCCATACGCTGTTTCGAGATACCTCAACTCACTCCCTTTCTACCTCTCATTCCTCCAATTTCTCTTCTGCAATTTTTCTGTTCCTCTACATCCCTGATTTAAAGAAAAATTAGTTATCTACAAAATATTTTCATTCATAATATTATTCTTTCAGAACATCCTTCTGACAGTGGCACTGAAAAAATTCTCAGCGTTTAATTTCACTTTACAAATAAATTTTCTTTACTCTAGGTAATATACGCATGGAAGCCATTTATGCATATTTGATCGAGAAAAGGCACATTTTTCGAATTTTAGATAAAAATTGGATAATGAAAAAAGGTAAATTCCTTCTCTTAGGAATTTCCTACGATTTATACACCTATATGTCTATATATACAAGGAGTTATGCCTTGGAAATCGGAGCAGATGAAGTTTAGGAAAACAGCATAATAGCGATTCTGAGAAACTTTCGAGTCGGGAATTCTCAGCATTGTAAGGGGAAGAAAATTCTCTACCTACCAAAATGAAACAACTATCATAGAAATTATTGAAATACTAAAATCAAGTATGCCTCTAAGATTTTCTCTAAGTGAAATTCATTTTAGCTACCAAGAAAAAATATTTTATGAGATTTATAAATTATGAAGATAAATCTGACTAATACTTCTTACTATGTTTTTCTGTGTGGAAAATTGCAGGCCATTTAACAAGTTCGAAGTAGAGTTATTATCAGCATAAATTTGGAAAAATGTTAGAGAAAAAAATTTTATAATATTTTCTTAATATTTATTCGCGTGTTATCCACTTTTGAAACACTGTATACCGCTCTTATCCTTTTAAAATTTCCTGAAAAGATGGTCAATATTTAAAAATACCTTGATATATTTTAATTTACATAAAATCAGTAGAAATTCCTTAAAAGTTCAGCAAATTTCTTTAGCCTCGTGAAATCACATAAAAATCTAGTAAAGGTTTGTCAAAATTTCTCTATTTCAATATATATTAAAACTTTTTAAAATCCCATACAATCTAATAAAGTTCCTTGTGATCCCGTGAAATAGTTTTAAGTACCGTCAAAGCTTTGAAATTCCTTGTAATCCTTAAAATATGTATACCCTTTGCATTTTCTAGAATCTCAAAAAATTCATTTGTATTTTATGAAGTACCTATAAATCTTTTAAATGCACTATAATGTTCAAAATCCTTTAAAAAATTATAATTCCTTAATTCTTATGAGATTCCGAGAAATCTTTTAAAATCCTGTAAAAAATCTTGAAACCTTTAATGTCTTTGGAAATTCCTTTATAAATGTAGAAATGTTAGAAACCCTCTAAAACCCTATAAAATCTACGAAAGCCTCTTGTTATTATTATTACACCATTAGGCCATTTCACTTTTGGGGTAGGCGTGACTCATTCGATGGGAAAGAAAGTAGTGCAAGATCCCTCAAAATCTTTTTAACTACCCTAAAAACTTCAAAATCCTTTAAAATCTCTGGAAAACTTTCCAATTTTTGCAAAATCCTTGAAATCTATAAACATTCCTTAAAATCGCATGTACCTTTTTAATTTGCTTTAAAAAATTATAAATCTCTTAAATAAAAATCAAGTGAATACCATATAAATTCTTATGACTCTTTGGAATATTCTGAAAAATTACGTTATCATTTGAAATTTTTCAGAAATTTTTTAATTTCCTGTAATTTTATATAATCCTACGAAATTCTTCAAAATTTAATGAAACTCCTTTGAGATCCCTTAAAATACATACCACGAAATCAGTAGACATTTCAAGAAGTTCCTTACATTCTTTCATTTTCTACAGTTGTCTAGAATTTCTTTGCAAGTCCCTAAGAACCCTTAAAATCTAATGGGCCTGAAGTTCTGAACGTTTAAATCAACGTGATATTTTTTCGAATTTCTATTTGATCCAGTTATATTTTTCTAACTACAACATAAAATATGTATGATAATTTTATCACTATCTCAGTAAAAAATGTCGTCGAGCTTAACGTATAATCTTTTAAATCCTTAAAAATTTTTAAATCTTTGAAGTCCTTGGAAAGCTTATAAAATCGCATAGGACTGGTGAAATCCTTACAAATACCTTACAATACTTTCAAATCTCGCATATTATTTTTATATTTTTAATATTTCCTACATTTTCTTCTAGCAGTTGAAAAAATTTGAAATCCTCTGAAATCAGATTGAACTTTTTATAATCTATTAAAATACCTTCAAATATCTAAAACTGCCTTAAGTTACTTTAGAATCTCTGGAAGTACTTTTAAATCATAAAACCCAATAAAATCCGTTCCAATCACTAAAAAAAGTTAACAACCTTTTAATCTCCTAGAGTCTGTGCAAATTTTTTAAAGTTTCTAAAGTGCCTTCAAAAGTTATAAAATTGTTTTGATTTTTTCAATTCCTCTAAATTTTTTTTAATTTCTTTTTTTGATGGTGGATATGTTATTTTTACCATTCTAGAGTAGAAGTTTAAAAATATTTTTAAAGGTTAACCCAAAAATGGTTGCATTAGCATGCAATTTGCGAAAATGGTAGAATTAGTGTCATTTTTTTTAAATAGTAACAAAATAGTTGCATCGTTAAAAAATGTGAAAAGTGAAAAATCGGTTGTAAAAATTAGGATGTAGAAGTGAGCATGGTGCTATCGATTCCCACGTCAAATATAAGGCAAAATTTTTTTAAAAAATGCATTATTGTTGAATTATCGATAAAAGATTAAACTTTTTATCTGTGCTCACATGCTCAGCCTAATCTATCCAACTGATTTACATTAAATTATAAAAAGAAGTCTATCCTCACATATTCTTGATAAATATTTCAAGCATTTTTCTTCTCTTGAATTTTTTTCAAAATTTTACTATTTTTGTCATCTCTGAATTTCCTTTTCTTACTAATGGCATATCATAGTTCGAAAGATATTGACATAAAATCAATCGTACACTTGTTTTTTAATGGTTGATGTGCCAGCCACCATTTCCATTAATATCTGTTGATAATTCCATCGGCAATTTACAAAAGTCCAAAAATACATGATTGTTTTTTATTTTTTTATTTGAATTTCTGAAATTTTACCAATTGTAGTGTAAATGATATAATCATATTGAATTGGTGGGAGCTATCAAAATCCACATTGTCATAAAAGTGGCAGCTTGTAATTTATTATCCTCGCCATGCTATAGACTTTGTGTTATCAACCGATGCATACATGAGAAAAAGAGGGGGCAAATAGAATTTCTCCCAAAGAAGCCGACGATTCGTCTTGGTGGATTAAAAAGCCCCTTAATTTCCCAAGCGACGCAACTGCGTATTCCTTCAGCTTCGATAATACTTTCTTGCTTATCCCTCTTCTTACCTTACTTGCCTATATCGTCGACATCATTTCAGTATTTCAGAAACTTAAATTTATTTTCAAATCTAAAGTCTCTCCTACAATAAACCGCGTGTTTCATGGCAACCATCAAGATATCGCAGAAATAGAATTTACAATTTATTAACTTCGAGGTAACACATTTTTTCACTATTATCAAATTGCATTTTCTTGTACTTTAAGTTTTATGATCAAAGAATTTTTGAAAATTATGTATGGAAACTTATTTGCATTTCGTTCTTACAGAAAGGCGATAAATATTAGAGCAAAACTGGGGAAGCTTGTGACGAATTAATGGATTTGAATTAAGCAGAATTTCTGATCAAGATGGTACTTGAGGGTAAAAGCAACAGGGGGAGACCACTCTAATATGCTAATGGCTGAGAAGTTGTATTTTCAAAAAGGACATTGCTTGTTGAGAAATACAAAGATTATCCTAATGGGATGTATAATATAATAACGTAGTCTCTTTCGAAAACTAATGCTAAGTTTTTAAAAGTAACTGACACATTTTCTGGTCAAGTGTCCGGAACTTTTATCCCTGTTGCGCCTGGAGAGTTCGGTAACTCAAAACTGTGTTTTAATTATAAAAACTCCGATCCTTTAAATTTCAGAATCCGTGAAAAATTTTAAGACTTTTATTTTAATACTGAAGCAGGTCACTTCAATTTCTCAAATTTTGTTTTCAAAAAACTTGAAACTTGGTCATCATTATCAAATAATTTGTTATTTTGTATTCGGAATAATAGAAAAGCTTTTAGGATTATAATATTTGGTTGTTAAAATCTGCCTTTAATTGTTTGGTACATAATTTCGTAATTGTTTTGTGGTTTAAACAGTTTTCAATTTTATAGTTTCTTCAAAATCTTGAAATTATTCAATTTTGAATTGAATGGAAGAAAAGTATTTTAGATCAACATAAAACTTTTTTTTTTAACAATATAATAAAAATAAGTTTATAATTATGATATTAAAAACAAATAACCATTATTATATTATTATCATTATATATAATATAATTTAATAACCAAATAGTCACCAGGATAAAATTCTTATTTTATTTAATGTTTCGCGCTCGTTGCTTGCATACACCTTTACAAAAGTGGACTGGCATTTTAAATTACTTCAAAGATTTCAATAGAATTCAAGAAGTTTGACAAAATTCGATAGTATTGTAGAGAATGTCCTAAACTTGATAAGCATTTTTAAATGTTTTACAGCACTTGAAAGGTTTTAGGGTATTTATAATTTATAAATATTACATAAAATTTTTATAATTTGTAAAGAATTGCACAAAAAATACGATCTTTTGTAGAATTTCAGGAGATTTAGTAGATTTGAAGAATTTAATGAGCATTTAAATAGTTACCTGGAATTCTGGCAGATTCTGAAGAATTGATTATACGATTTACAAGATTTTAGTATGTTGTAAACGATTGAAAGAAGGTTCAGAAAATTTCCTACATTCAAAAATATTTAAAAGAACATTAGGATATTTTAAAGGATTTTACAAGAAATAAATAATTTTAAATAATAATAAAGGCTTTTAAAAATAAAAATATTTCAATTAATTTTAATTTCGTAGTATTTCAAAGGTTTCTAAGAGATTTCTAAATATGTCTAGGTATTTATAAAAATTTTAAAATAGCCAGTGTAGTTAAGATAATTCTAAAAAATGTATAGTATTTTAATATATTTTAACATATTTTAAGGAATTTGGAATAGTTTTGAAACTTATCGATGTTTTTCCGAAGATCTTAAGTAATTTAAATAAATTTTTATGTAGATTATTACAACCTACAAAATTTTAAGCATATTCTAATAAAAATTTTAGGAATTTTCCAAGGATTTTGACCAATTTTATCATTTTTCTGAAGATTTGCATTATTTTAAGTGATTTTAAATGCTCTTGAGGTAATTTAATAAATTTTCTATGAATTCAGGAGACATTATTAAATCTAATGGAATTTTACTCATCTTACTTATCTTTATTATCCTTATTTTCAGCGTATTTTTACATTTGAAAGAATATATTTAGTCTGGAATAATTTTAATGAGATTTTTATAATGTGAAATTCAAAATGTGCTTAATTTATTAATAAGGAAATTTTTTTTGTGAAATAAAGACATTTTAATTGAAAATAATTTTTACGTGGCAAAGTATAGCAAATAATATTATATTAATAATAATAATTTGAATGTCGAGAATAAACTTTTAAGACATAAAATTATTCATAAACAGTTTTGTTGGCAGATGGCATAAAATCTTAAATACATTTATTGTAAAAAATGATTATATCTCTAAAACTGTAATTTCAAATCAGGGAATAGGTTTATTTTGTAATTCTGCAAATTGATTCCTTATATATGAGCACTAAACAAACAGAGCTTAAGATTTTTTTTTTAATATAACGACTTGCATTTAAAAAAAGGTTATCAGACAGACGTTACTAGATGATATTTACTCAAATTTGCAAACACAAGCATATAATATTTTCAAGACACTGTAGTTTCAAATTTTTATTTCCATAAAATCGTATATGGTTTTAGTAGAAAATATAAACTTTGTTTTGAAAACGTTGGCAGAGACATTCCATTTAATCGTATTTTGCCTATTTATAATTAAATTGAAGAAAACTAAATAAATTATTTATGTAAATCATTCTTTCACTGAATATTTCTGTTTACAAGTTAAAAAAGCATATTTTAAATGCCATAAGGGACATAGTCTTTTGCGCTATACGGAGAATCACCTCTATCATAAAAAATTACGTCTAGAAGTTTTTATGAATGTTTGCAGTTTTAGTTTTACAAAGATTGGAAAAGGGATTTGCAGGGTACCTAGTTTTATTGCTTTACCTTCTTGTAACTTTAGTAAGCTTTTGCAAGTGTTGAGAAGAAAAGTGCTCTTGCGGAATATAGTAAAAAAAGGTTTTTAATTCGGCCTAACATTCGGTCCGGTGGGACGAAAAGTACGTGTTTGGGGTGGAAGAGGGTGAATTTATGGGTTGTCTACCGACCATACCCAGCGAGGCGAGTGTTTACGGGACTCAACCACAAGAATGTTACCTCCGACCTGCAGCATCGCTACCCTTGGTAACGGTATATACTACCGTATATATACTGTGTTACTTCGCTCAGCTTGTTTTTCGAGGTGCAGGCTTTCATTACGCGCACCGTGGCTGCATTCGCGATTAAACCACTGAGTAATGCGCATTCGCATTTTTAGCGAGCCTGGCCATAGCCAAAATCGTCGTCACTGGGCCATTTTCTACTTTTCAATTTTCTTTTTTCTTAGTTAACCTCTTTTTTGATTATTTATTTTTTTTTATAAAAGAGTAGCTTTCTATGAAAACTCTAGCCGCATTTCACAGTGAAGAGGACATGGTTGTGCCCCCCTTATTAAGAGTCTTATTTTATAGTTTCCCTTTCGCCCTTTCTTTGCCATTATTCTCGTACCTTTTGATTTTTTCTGTTATATGCTCACCGCTACTTCCGCTTTCATAGAGAAACGACTCTTTTAGAGAGGAGCAAAAAGTATATGCGAGACTAGGATATCTGAAACGTATGGAAGAAGGTTTATGATTTTATATTGCATTTAAAGAATTAATGTTATTTTACATAGTAAATGCTGTTGAAAGGGGTAGCATTTGAATACATAAATTCTGGATCAACTACCTTTTTACTTTTTTCGTGATACGCCCAGAGCTACTCCCACTTGCATAGAGAAGCGAGTTTGTTAAAATGTTGTGAAGGTAGTCTATCTAAAACGCACAGAGGAAGGTGTACGATTATATGATATTTTTGTATAATTGAAATTATTTTAAAACTATTTTTATTAAAATAAAATAGATAAATAGCTCTTTTTATATCTTAGTAATTTAATGAGTTAAGTGAAATTGGGAAGATTATTTTTAAAAACAAAATTTTGATTTTATATTATTGAATCGTTTAAACTATTACAGTAACAGTATGCAGTAACAGTAACAGTATGTTTTCCAAATTTGTTTCTTGGATTCTTAGTTTTACTTTCAGAAATTATACACATTAACCCACGAAAATTTCAAAATTTAGGTTTTTGTCTTTTTGTCTTGCCCGATGTTAATTAATGTTCATTTCACTGTTTTTATTAAAATAACAAAGTTTCCAGAAGGGAAATCTCAAGGGGTACTGGGGAAAATAAGGGCCTAACCCTGTATAGAGTCTGATAGAGATTCATGATTTTTTGTATGTCCCGAGAGGTTTGAAGTGAAGAATACTAGTCTGCAATGCCATCTGTCGGTTTTGAATGTGGGTATGGACACTAAAAATACGTTTTCGTGCTTACTAGACATTAAAAACCACATGCAAAAGCCAAGTCTTTGTCAAAAAGTGACTTGCTTAAGTATTACACTTTTTTCGTTTGAGCATAATTAATTATTGAACGCATCCTCGAATTGCACTAAGGCTATTATTGCCAAGAGTTTTTGAAGCAGTGTAAAGAAGATAATCCCTCAAGTGGGTTTTTTTGTATACAAAATTGAGAAAAAGTGTTATTATTATGTTAAATGCAGCACGAATGTCGTCGTGGTTTAAGGGGTGAGCCCTCTATGTTTGCCGCATACCCCTTGGGACAGCCCCCGGAAAACCTAAAGAGCCCACGGTTGGAGAAAGATTACAGATATTGCTCTCAAACCTTCATACGTTGTATATTTTACGATTTTCTTTTAGCTATGTTAACGCTAACACGGAAAATTCGCTTAGAAATTGAAACCGTGATCAATCGCTCTCTAGTTGCTATTTTTGGTTTTGTTCGAAAGCTTTCGATCTCTTGAAAAGGCATGTGATGATTTTTTACTGCATAGCTTCTAAACTGTTTATTTTATAAATAAATACTGAACGTAAATGTTGTAGAGGTTTCTTTTAATTACCTAAATGAGAATGTATTAAATAGTCTAGCACAACTTCAAGCAAAGGCTTCGTTGTAAAATACATTTCTCTCCGGATACAATTCAAACTGCTCTTTCATCTTGTGCTAAATTAGTAAAAATCAAAATATTATTTTAATATATTTGAAAAAAAACATGATTTAATTAAAAGGAATTATTTTTAATTTTGTAAGCATCGAATAAAAAAAATTGTTCATAAAGGACGAAATGCAAATAAGATGAGAAAAAAATCGCTGCCGGGAATTATCTGTCACTTAATTTAATTTGAGCAATATAAGTGGATTATCTCATTTAATCAATCAGCTATAATAATATTAACCATCCACCTACAGTAAATTATAATGAAAAATTAAATTTCTGAGTCATTTTTTAACTTTAATAAAACGTTGTAATAATATCATAAGTGGGGCGTACACATGTCGCGTTTCCAGTAGTTATGAACATAATGCGTGAACGTACCACAGAGTTACGCTTGCCTTTAAATTAAAAAAAACTCAAATTGTTAAAATATTCAAAAACAAGCTGTTAATGGATTTCATGATTTCTGACCAGATTCTGAGAGAAAATTCCTTAAAGTACTTGTTCTGTTTATTCGAATGATTTAAATCCAAAATTTGGATAAATACTTTAAGCCTATAAATTAAAACAAAATGCTCCAAAGGAAATCAACTGCAGATTAACATTTTATTCCAATATTTTCAGAGAAATGCATGACTGTATATGGATATAGCGAAGAAAATAGTGCAAACCCAGCCTAAAACTGCGCGTTTATAAAAGTAGCTGATCAGTTGTTTTCTACATTTATTAAATTAGTTTGATAAATAATAGCTTTGCTAAAAAAAACTTAAAAATATCACTACGTAATAAAAAGTAATTACACCATCATTATAAACACAAGAATTACAAATGAGAGCATTAGTTTAACTTTTCTTTATAAAAATGGAACCTTTAAAAAATATATAAATGAAATATTAAAATTCAACTTGATACTCGAAAATTTGTTTAGACTTCGTGATTTTGTCAGGGTTACTTTTAAAACTAAATTTTAGTATTTTTGACTTATTTCAATTCTTTCATAAAAAATTTCAGCTTTGTTATAATTTTACAACGAGCTCAAGGGAAGGTAAAGAAAGAAAATTCACTAATAGAGTTTAAAAAAATTAATAATATTTGTATCTATCATTCAAGATTACGTTGCAGTCATTACAGTCACGCTGGACTGTTTAATTCTGGCCATATGAAATTTAATTACACATATTTTTTGGTGAGAAATATTCTCTACAATTTTGATTCTACGTAGTTCTTGATAAAATGTGTAATCCAGAAACAATAATTGCAAAAATACGAAGTTACAATTTTATAAATTTAATTAACGTCATTTCAAGTTGTTCACGTGGAAAAATAATAATTGTTATAACTTTATTTAACTGAATATAGTGTACCTGTGTTTTTTGAATTCACTTTTAAATGATTTTAAAACATACAGTAGACTTTAGACAGTTTATTCAGGTTTCATTGACGCTAAGTGTGTATCCCGCAACCGCTATCTTTGAAGCCATTTTTTGAATGGATCCGAAAACTTGCATTAAAAAAAAAATCATTATGATCTACTGGGCATTAAAATCTATTATTTAATCATTCATAGTAATCAATAGTGAATTTTGAATAACACATGTGTTTGGAATTTTATATAAATCGAATTGAAATTTCAATAACGGTAATTGTATAAAGCATTAATTAAAAACTTTAACTGCGGCTTTGACGAGGTATTTCTTCCAAGATAACGTTCACCTGAATAAATAATCTTGGTATGTATAAATTATTCCGTATAAATCAATTGGCTACAGAGCAGGTAAGTGAGCTTCGATACGGCGGATTTATACTTCAGGAACAAGTTTGATGTGATCGCATGGAATCGTATAATACTAAAATAAAGCCTACTGTAATTAGTGATAACAGAGATAATGCTAAATCACAGAAGAAAATCCTATCAGCAAATTTAGCATATGCAATGAAATAAAAAAATGAAATGTAACTTATAATACAAGAAGTTTTTAAAGTACATTAAACTTTCGCTGAAACTCATTAAAGTTGAAAACGAAATTTCACGTTGAAATCGATATAAAACATTTGATTTTTCCCCTCTAGAATATAGAAATACAATTGAAAATAGAAAATAGAGCTTCGCTTTTGGAACAATGGAATGGAAGGAATATGCTAAAAGATAAGCACTGTGAGCGTGGACATTTATGTTTGCAGAAGAGCTATATGTACATACACGTTTTATTTTCTAAATAAATACATTGATCTCTAACGCTGAAACTTTTTCCAGTCCACATCCCCTATATCAGTGGGTATTTCTAAATAGAGGCAGCAGTTACGAACAAATATTCACGATTTGCTCTTTTTTTATCATTCTGACTGCTCCACTAACCATACTCGAGCGTGATAAATTTCCCTGTCGCGTCTGAGAGTATAAAACGAAAACAACCCGAGACTCAATAATGAATAGCAAACACAAATTCTGTTGACAAAA
The DNA here is from genome assembly GCA_010014905.2 of Druon quercuslanigerum. Classification (NCBI taxonomy): domain Eukaryota; kingdom Metazoa; phylum Arthropoda; class Insecta; order Hymenoptera; family Cynipidae; genus Druon; species Druon quercuslanigerum. Next base: position 15,971 of record JAAAKG020174249.1, read on the forward strand.
TTCATTTTATTTTCATTTGTAAAAATTGATATCTTTGACATTTATGTAAAAAGTGTGAAAGCTACATTCTCGATTCAAAGGTTTCATCTTTTAAGTGTATCTTATGATATACATGAGCATTAATTGTCTTCAAGTGCATTTCTTAGTCAATAATAGTCTTGTGAAAATCTTGTAGGTGATCGATTCTTGGGTTTTAAATCGACTCATAATACTTAAATAAGGAATTGATGAATTAGACAATTTATAGATCTGAACAACGGATGTGATTTTAGAGTTTACGATTTAAGAGATTTATGGACTGAGCTATAATGTAAATTTAGTGGTTCTAAAATCACTATACAAGATTGAAGTAATAAAAAACAGGCAGTAACTACGAATTTTACTAGGATGTGTGCAAACAGAGTTTAAAGCTATCATGCAGGTGAAATCACTTGTACTACACTAATTAACGACATTGAAGTTTGCCACAGACATGAGATTAAAATTTTTGAAATGAACTTTTAAAAAAACTAAAAATCATATCGAAAAATTAAAAACATCAATAGATTCGTAACAGGTATATCTAGGTGTCGTTTTTTCCTTAAACAATTTTTTAAACAATTAAATTAGTTTTAAAAGTTCTGGCATTTTTATGAACAAACTGAACATCTGATAGAAAAATGAACAACACCATTGAATTTTTCTTGAAAATATCTACATGTGTTTTTTAAACTTTTCGTTAAAGAATGAGTGCATTTGATATATAGCATGCATTTTCTGCGTGCCTGCAAATATGGATTTGAAATTTTTGTTGTGCTAAGACTTAGATATCTCGGAGACGTATCCGTAGATGTTTTTAGTTTTTCTATATGACTACGTTTAATCTTTTGTTAATTACAAATGTTTTAAGTTCCATGTAATATCTTGCATCATATATAAATTCTTAAAATTAGAATATCGTTATTTCAGTGATCATTATAAAAATATCATGTCTGGATATTTTCAAGACGAATCTATAGGTCTCTTTATTTTCTCGACATGGCTCTTAGATGTTTTTAAATTAAGTAAGAAAGTTTCTAATACATACCTGTGGCCAACTTGTATGTCATGTTATTTATAGTCCAGTTGTTAATTTTATATTTTCATTGCCGTTTTGGCTTAGAAGAGAGTTAAAGTATTTAAAATTTATTGAAAAGTACAGATCTCTTCTGATATGTATGATTATAGTATGATAGATGGGTGACAGCGCCTAGCTAACACGGGCCTCCTAGATGCCTGGGTCGAGGCCCCTCCCGGACTGATTCCAGTTGGGAGTCAGCACGTGAATGACCTGTGATCCGCACAGCGGACAAGAAACAGCCCTCCATTGGCATGGTGGCCTGCGAACGAGTATTCCTTGAGTGTTGCGCTCAATGCGACCACCCGCCCAACTCACAGGTGTGGAGAGATAGTGGCCGTGGCACTTTGGCATCTGGGGGTATTAAGGTGTTCTAACGACCTCTGGGGGACATCGGACGACCTCCCCGAGTAATTTGTCTTACCCTTGCAGGTAGCGGACCTTTCATTTGCCTAGCTACTTGTGGGAACCTAACGGGTATAACATTGTCCCTTTCTCCCAATATGTCTATCCGGCAAGCCAAACTCAGGCGGCGGCTGTGCCCTCAGCTCTTCCAGGAGCATCAAAGAATCTCTAAAAAGGAGACTGAAGAGGCAAGCGCAGCGGGCTAGTAGAGCAGCTGCGATACCTGGAACTTCGGCGACTACAAGATGAAAACGAGAATTCTAGCTCAGAAGCGAGAAAGGAACTCAAAAGGCACCCCACCGGGATAGGCTAAGCCTGTCAAGAAGCTCTGACATTTGTGGTGACGGATACGAGCTACCCCGACTCGCAAGGCTCACTGCATTACGAGTTCTTCGGGGAGGCTACCTGGAGGACGCTCAATAAAGTGTCCCCAGATCAACGGCCCAAATTAAGGAGCTCCTTCTGCAGGTCTTCAACTAAAAACCCTTCTACAACTTTGGACAGGTCAACTTTGAGGTTGTCAGCCAGGGACTGGAGGAGCCTTTCGTCGTACAAGAAGATCGGGAGCAGACCTTAATGACTGCTTCCAATCTAACCATTACGTAAATAACTTTTATCACAGGAAAAACGCTTCAGCAGTTTAGCAGAGGGGCATCTCGCTAATCCAAGAACACTGGTTAGTACGAGGAGCCATTAGAGTTCTAGGGGGGGGGGGGGGGGGTTTGTTACAGGGGCCACAAGACGGCAAAACCAAGGACTTGCATACTGGTGAAGGCTGTCAACGTCGTCCTGCTGCTTGAGCTGTGTTCCAGTGATTTAAAGGTAATAGCCACGGATATTCCAGAAATAGGAAGACTTGTCATGGGATCGGCTTACTTTTCATATGACATTGATAGCAATGCACCAATGGAGGTACGTACACTGGTGAAATACTGAAAGGTGAGGGGTCTTCCTCTTCTGCTGGAGTGCGATACTAGCTCTCACCATACTTTGTGGGGCTGCACGAATACGAACTCAAGAGGTGACGACCTATTGGAATACCTAATTTCTACTGATTTAGATATTCCTAATAAGGGAAACACCATGACGTTCCGCAAGTCGATAAGGGAGAATGTACCGGTAGTTACAGAGATAGCATCAAGAAGTGGAGAGTCTCAGATGAACCCACTCCCTCAGATCACTCACAGATGAAATTCGACTTGGAATACACTGGACTCAGTTTTCCAAGGAACTAAGAAGAGAAATTTCAGAGGTGCCCAGATCAATCAAAGACGTGGATACCCTGGAGATGTCGGCCGAGATTTTCACAGAAGCCAGCAAATCCACTTATGAAAGTATTTGTTGACCTTCAAGAGTCCGAAAGGCTGGGGAAGCACACTGGTGGAATGGGAAACTTGAAGATCTTCGCAGGTAATCCAGAGATAGTTCAGAACTATAGACCTTATTTACGACGATGAGGCGGCTAGACTGGATAAGCTGCTTTCTCGAAATGCGTATGCTATTCTCGGTGCTCTGAAATTGCCCGCCGGGGATTACACAGAGTCCGACGATACCTTGGCTTACCTGATCAAGGCAAATTTTCAGGACTTTCAAAAGTCAGGAAAAGAGAGGGTGACACATCCAAGGCATACATCCAGTTTTCTTACAGAGGGCTTGTGCGGGACTAGTCTTTATTCCGAAGACAGGCAGGTATTTCCCACCCATTAGCCTCACATCTTTCATGCCAAAAACAGTGGAAAGACTCGTGGACAGATACATCCGCGATAAGGTCTTGTCAAGTAGGCCACTTCAGAAGCAACATTACGTTCAGAGGGCTGGTCACTAGACTCAGACGTCCTTAAGCGCAACAGTTAACCTAATCGATGGATAAATGAAGCAGAAAGGCCTCGCCATTAGAAACCTCATAGACATCAAAGGAGCCTTTAACGACACCTCTGGAATGGTGATCAGGGTGGTCATGATGGCACACGGTGTGTGTGTATCAGTTTATCCGAGTAAGATGGACGCAGTTGTATTCATTAGAAGGTATAAGTAGGCAAACACGAGTACATTGAAACTGGCAGGAGAAAAATTGGAAATCAAAGAAAGAGCCAAATATCTAAGAGTAATTCTGGATAAGAAGTTGTCATGGAAAGAGCTCATTGAAAGCAAGTGCAAGAAACTGGTTGCGACGCTTTGGCTCTGTAGGAGAGCCACAGGGAAAAGCTGAGTATTGAAACCGGAGACACTTATGTGGATCTATACAACTATCCTGCGACGAAGGTTAAGTAGTCATGCAGCAGTAGTCTGTTGAAGAAGCAGAGTCGAACTGTCCACTGTGAAGTCTCGACTGGAAAGGATCAGGGGACTGATTCTGAGAGGCATCACTGGTCCCTCGAAGTCGACACTCACAGTGGCTCTGGGGGTTCTAATAGGTTTGGAGCCCCTTAATCTCATTATCAACGCCCTGGCTGCAAAGGCAGCCTGGAGATTAAATATGGTAAATGATTGCAGTATCTCGACAGTAGTGCGAATACCAGTCGACATCGCGAGGAGGTCGACACTGAACATGCTACCTCTTTTGACAAGAAGTATCGAGTTAACCTATACACGAAAGAGGAATGGGCTAACGTTGAGGCACACCTGCCCATTGATTAGGAAAACTGGTTTACTGATGGCTCGAGGAACAAGGAGAATGCAGGTGTATACTGTAGAAGGAGTGGAATGGGCTTCACAATTGTGATGGGGTCCTACGCCACAGTTCTACAATTTAAAATTCTGAAATGGAACAACGACCACGTCGCTACTAGTATGGGAGTGCTTTAAGGCACTGAATAAACTAGCGACAGGAAACCGAGTCTCTCTGCTCTGGATCCCTGGACACAGCGGTATCAAGGGCAATAAGATATCCGATAGGCTCGCAAAGCTAGTAGCAAAAGAAAATTTCACTGGACCCGAGCCAGGTGTAGGAATTTCAAGTAGGTTAGTCCCTGAATATATTAACAGTAGGCTTACGAAGGAACATCAGAATGAGTGGGATTTGGTCTCTGGCTGCAGATAGGCTAAAACACTCTTGGGCTCAAAGCAACACTCTCGCCTAGCAAAAGAATTACTCAAGCTTGCGAGGAAGGTACTCGAGGTCCTAACAGAATTGTTTATAGGACATGGAAACCTCCGGTATCACAGACATAAAATAGGGTTAGAAGAAATTCCCCTCTTTCATCTGTGCGGAAAGGATAATAAGACTTCTAATTATATCCTCGGCCACTGCCCTGCGATTGCGGGGAAACGTGTAATACTCACAGGCAGTTACTGCATCAATGAATCTGAAATATCAGCCAACAGCGTGACTGCAGTCCTCTCCCTACGGAGAAGGGCTATGGGACCACGCTAAAGGCTTACAGAGGGATGCAACGGGATCACCCAAGCATCTGGGGTTGTTACGATCTTAATCTAGCATAATAATAATAATAATAATTATAACATTAATAATAATAATATGACCTATGTACCTTTACCGAGGTTCGGGTGGTTCGGAACCCACCTTAAGCTGTAGGTCCCCCAATCATACACTTGACTGCAACCCAGTCCGTCAATGATGGGGTGAAAACCAGGCTTTGTCCAATATGTCGTTGGCAAAAAGCTCTCATCAGATCACTTGATTGCATTATATAAATGCGTCCGTGACTGATGATATAAACCGGGACAGCCCCGTGCAAAACTATTCTAAATATATGAAAATTCAACTCTAACCAAAAATTTCTTCGACGCGTTGGACTATAACCATCTTAAGCCTGTGACAACATTTTAATAATAATAATAATAATAATCAAGTAATGGTCCAAAAATTTTTAAAATTCATTCCACGTAAAGCTTTTTTTAATTTTATAAAAGGGAAAAATTTCGCTTTCACTTTTGCTCATTTCCACAGCAAACTTTGTGATACCGGTTAGGACAAAACTTTAAATAGACATGCACATCACTCTTTCTCACTGCTATATTTAAGGAATTTATGACAATTTTTAGTTATTGAATACATTTTAGTGTTTTTATTAATTAAAAAATAGTTTTCCCTATGAAAGCCACTACAATGAAGTCTATTCGACTAACAAACATAAAATTTTCACTGCAGAAAATTTTTAATTTTCTTCTTTTTGCAATACTTTTAATTTTCTTGCATATATTATCACAAAAATGAAATTTTGTAAAATTTTACTTTTTAAAAATTCGAAAATGCTATCTAATTCTTTCACGTATACCATCAGATCTAACAGGTCTTCCATGATATTTACGCGTACAAGCGTACCATTCAGTACCGATCTTAAGTTCTTTTAATGTATATTATTATATGACGTTAAATTTTTTCAGCTAAATAAGTTGAAAATTATCAGAATTCTATATAAAATGAGCCAGGATTAAGGAATTTTGTCAATTTTTAAAGATGATATTGTAAAAATAATGAGAATTTCATAGTTTTCTTAAAATCTAGAATAAATGTAATAATATAATAATATCTGCCGAAAAATCATACTAAAAAATGTAAAAATATGAATTTCAAATGCTGCAAGCAAACATTTTTACAATAATGGTGACAGATTAATTCAGTTTCATAGAAACATTGATATTTTCACTGTATATGCAATATTTCTTATACAAAAAATTACAAAATGACTTTATCCTCGCTCATGTGATTGAAAAACATTGATAGCTTTTAAACTATTATGGAGATAAAATAATTACTCTCTTATATATTTGTGGTTATTTCTGAATATATCTCTTCCTATTATTATATTTTGCAAGTAGGAAAAATAATAATTATAAAAGGCAGCCATTTATAAGAACTGGTAATTTTAAAAAATTCTTAAAGTATTATTTAAATAAGACCTTGGTATCTTTCAGTAATTATTTTTACGTCAGAATGTGAGTGAGGCTTAGATTTAAAAGTGGAAATAAATAACTGATTAGGGCATAGCTAATCGTTGCCAAATCCAATTGAACCAATTCTCCACAACAAACAAATTTTTCTAGAGCAAAGATATATAAGAGATTTTATAAATCATTAGTGTCTTTTGTAGCTTATTGGATCAGTTGTATGACCCTTATTAATCTTTTCCAAGTAATATAAATAAAAATACTACATTAATCTATTGATAATATATCCATCTAAAATAAATATTTTTATAAATTTTATAAAGAAATAACACCATTCAACATAAAGGAGGAAAATTTGTAGTTTTAGTATATATAACATTCCTTAATTTTGGCAGTAATATCTCCAGTTGTTCAGTACTTGTCAAAATCCTACAATGACCGTCAAATTGTTTAAGAAGGTGGAATATTTTTATTAAAATTTATTCATCTAGTACCAATTATTTACAATTTTTAAGATTTAAATACATTTAAAAACTGAATCTAAGGTTACATTGTTTTAAAATTTTATATTTTTCGTTGAAATAGGTGTGAAAAAACGAGAAAGTATGATTTTTAAAGCAGAATCAATTTTTTTCAAATATAGACTTAGCATTATTTCGCTTTTCCTTGTTTAGTTACCAAATTACGCAGAGACACCTTTCAAGTAGTCAAGAGAAAATTTGATCAGGATAAAACCTATAAAAATTGCCGAGTGTAGGGGATGAATGAATTAGCTATTTTAGCCTCAAAAAATTGTGGATTCATAAATTTTCGTAAAAGCCTGAATATCGAATTTGTTTCATGGAATGTAACATGTGCGTATAATATTAACGAAAAAAACTTCGGACAAGTTAACGTCGATGGTGTAGCGCATTTATTCGGCAAAGTGATTGCTTAGTAGAGCGCGGTCGTAAAAAGAATACTTTATGACAAAAACACGGGCAGTGGGTTTACTGACACGACCCTTGTGATATTGGACGTCAAGTAAACGCGCTTGCCGAACAGCGCGCGATGGTGGACACGACATTAATGACAGTTTTTGTCCTATTTCGTGGTATAAAACTACTTCTGTGCCAGTATGAGTGATGTCGGTGTTGAACCTCTTAAAAACTCCCCTTCCCCACATTTCCAACAGCTTATTGCTCCATTAAATTTATTATTAGTCTCCTATGCTCTGAAAAAACATTAAATTAATCGTTACATAATATACGTTCAATGATTTTAAATTTGTAATAAAATTAATGTTTACAATCTTCTTCTCGGGATCAGAAAATATCAAGGGCATTTTTAAAAATCCTACAGTTTTCTGACATATTTAGTTTACTTTATAGGCTGACAAAGAAACCTGATTTAGCCTCTCTAGCTCTCCAGCTACTAATTTTATTGTGTTACATTGAATATTTATGATTTTAATATTAAATATTAAAGTGCTAGATCCAGTAGTAACTCAAATCAGTGAAAATGGCTATTTTCTCTAAATTTTGAACAAAGGTACGTTGTTATTAGACATTCTTGATTAAAAAAGTTACTCAAGACATTCAATATTACACAAAATATCAGCTAATCCATCTAAACTGCATATTTTATTGCTGTTTTAACTAGAAGATTGTTTAGTTGTATTTTAATTTACGAAAATTTTTATTTTTTAAAAATGGGTTCACTTTTATAGGAAATATTTTACAAATTATTGAAGTAATCTGAGATTAAATAGGAATAGAAAACCAAGCAGGGAATCATATCTAGCGTTTTGTAAAATGTCGTCTTTTTTTGTCAACTGCGATTGTACATGATTTTTTAATAATGGAGTTCCTAAGATTTCAAAATACGTAGAAAAAAAATCTGAACAATTTCAAAATAATTTCGTTTTAAAGATACTTAGAAGTTTTTGAGAAATTCACAAATAGTTTGAAAAAATAATAAATATATACATATTCTTTACTTTCATGTGTCTTATTACACTCTCATCATCAGACTGATTTCTCTTTCAACATCCGCTACTAGCACTACGTCATCTGCATAAGCTAGTGAATACACTTTGTGGTTCCTAAAGTGATCCCCCTCACCCTTTCCTTACCACATTCTCCACTAACTCTGCCAGATGAACACTAAATAGAAGTGGAGTCATTGGTCACCCTTGCCTGAGCCCCCTTCTCTCTATTAAACCTTCTTCTACTGTTCTCTCTTTCATGCTGCCTTAAAATATAAAAACAGTGCGACTTATTACCCTTTCTTATATCCTAGATTCCTTTTGACTAAATAGTATAGCAGGAAGATGTTGTCTGTGGTCAATATCCTTTTTTAATCAAACGTACTGTCAGCCCTGTCTTCCATTCCTTCAACCAACCTTCTTTTCTCCACACTTTGTTGAAAATCCTCCACATCTCTTCTTTTACTCCTAATCCTCCTTATTTAAGTATTGTTTGTCCTTGCAATCGTCTCGGTCACCTCTTCTCGACTAATCTCACGTTCGCTTTGTTATCTCTCGCTACCGTTTTTCTTCCTTCTCCCTTCACTATATTCTCCTTGCCCCTAGCAGACCCTAGAACTACGTTTTGCACTCTTTCTTTCTCCTTTTGTCTATTTTCCCCTTATTCTTTTATGTATTCTGTTTCTCCTGTTGAGTTCCTCTTTTTCCATTTCCCCATTCCTCTATTTTCTTACATTCTCCTTCATCCTGTATTTGGTTTCCTTACATTTATCGTTCCACCAACCTCTCGTAAACGTTTTTTCTTCTTCTCTCGATCACACTGCTTTCTAACCTTATCAATCACTCGGTTAAGTTTTTATAGCAATACGTCTACTTCTCCATCTTCCATACTCCCTTTATCCTCGTGTTATATTTTTTCTCTAAGTTATTTTAACATTCCCTTTCTCCACATATCTATTTTCAATTTCGTTTCCCCCTTTCTTTCCTTCTTTCATCTACGACGCTTTGGACCTTCACGTTTCAATTTCGCGATCACCGAAAAGTGTCCTGAGCCTATCTCACTGCCCACTTCCGTTTTAACGATCACCTTCCTTATTCTTTCTTTTGCCAAAATGTAGCCTATTACGGTGCCCCCTACATTCGCGTACGTAAATTTCCCTTCGTTATCTCTTTTAGCTTTGCCCTTACAAATAAACCGTCCCTTCTTTCCCAACAAGTCCAGTAACATCTTACTATCGCGATCTGTTTCTATGTGTATCGAGTTTCTTTGTAAAAAGCGTAAGAGAGTGGAAAGTCTGCATAAGAGATTTTTGAGATGGGCCTTAGGAGTGGGCTGAAGCTATCCAGGTTATATGCTGAGGGAAGAAATAGGACGAGAGAAAATGAGGGAAGCACAATTGCACAAGCGTGTGCACGGAATATTATAAATAAAGAGAGGATAGATAACATGGGATGTTTAAAATGGGAAGGGAAGAGATAAGAAACGAGATTTAATATAAAATTGTGGAGTCAAGTTACATCAACTGGTTTGGAATAGTAGTTGATACGCAAGAGGAACCAGAGTGCCTGAAAAAGTTTTTAAAGAAAGCAAATCGAATAAAATGGTGCGATTTAAAATGGAAAAGGGTGTAAGGGCATACAGATATCGGATGAATAAAGAAGATATTCTGTGTAGAGTATCTAGGTATGAGTAGGGAATATGCTTCAAAGTCTGAGAGAGGTATACATTTGATGCAGGTGGAGAAGAAAGCGTGGATGAGAGAGTGGTGTGGCTTTTAAATAGAAATAATGAGGGGGGAGAATGGATAAAAAGCTGAAAAAGCTGAAAGATAGAGAGAGAGAGAGAGAGAGAGAGAACTGGCAGCATGAGGTAGAAAAAAGCCAAAAAATGCCACCGAATGAAAACTGGAAGGTGGTGATACGGAATAGAAAATAGGAAATAGGAGGTAAGTTTGTATAGAAGACTATTTTGGAAGTATACATATAGTGGTTATGTAGAGATTTTTAACCCTTAGAGGATAGAGAGTTTAAACAAAATAATAAAGAATTAAAAGAGACTACTTGAAAAAATGTTCAAAATTGTGTAAAAATGATCCAATTTTTTTTTTGAGGAACATACTTATTATTTTAAAAGCTATTTGCAATTTTTAAATCATATAAAAATATTTCAAAATAATTAAGATTTTAAAAATATTTTGAAAAATTTAAACCAAACTCTAGATTTTTTAAGATTTTTCAGAAAAAAATTGAGCCATGGGGTTTAATTTCGTTGGTATTTAGCGAATAATTATTAACTAATTATTGAAGAGTTATGGCAAAAATCCGTTACAAAAATCATTTATTTTAGTACTAAAAGAATTTTACAAATACTGTATGCAACACACATGCAATTCTTCTTAAACTGTCATAATAGAAGATTACATTTTTTAAATTACTCTTTAACAATTAATTTAATAGGTTATCATTAACACCAAAAACATCGAAAACCATATATTAAAGAATTATTTAAAAATTACAATACTATAAATTACAAAAGTATTATTTTGTTTAAAGATAATGAAATATTGCACTGCATAAAGCTACAAATGGAAAAACCTGACCTTAAATGCGTTTCATTTGCGCTTCTATCACGAAAGATTTGATATTCGCAACCGAGAAATGAC